>JARUPZ010000847.1:0-27993 GCA_031213475.1 Nereocystis luetkeana | reverse complement strand
CGATCCCGGACCAGTCAAGATCAAGCTCTCTCCCTCCCGCTACACTACAGCTATCGGGGCGGGGCGCAACTCCTGGTGCCTCCAAACTCGCCAAGGTAGAGCTGTTCAGCATGGGGTTTTACGCAACGCCGATGAGTCTCGCGGAGCCGAACTTGCCGACCCCGCAGTGACCAACTGATTGCCTTGTTCGTAGCTAGTACGGTAATCAATACTGGGTCTTTATGGTGTTTCATTTTTTATTTTTTTCGGTATTTCTTCTCTTTCTCCCCAACTAAGTAGCTGTTGACATGGTCGTCACACCGTCGACACATAGGCTAGCATGCCTCTGTTTTTTTGTCAGTTCATGTTGTTTTAGTTTTGGAACTTGGTCCCCTTTATATGGCGTTCCGCCTCGATGAACTCCTGACGTTTTCTCTCGCATTTTTTTGCCCGAGACCTGAAACGTTTTTCGAGACCGGACTAGAGTACCGCCACAACGCTCGCCCCTGGATTTGGCTTGGGTGTCGCGTTATTCCTAGCTCTTTTCATGAACTTGGTTTATTTTTCGGGGTTTTTTTTTTTTTTTGCTCTTGTTTTCAACTTGACTTATTTTTCGGTATTCCGCCTCGATGATTTCTTTATGCCATCTCTCGCATTTTTTTTTTTTATGCTGGAGACCTGAAACGTTCGTTGTATCCGGGCTAGTATACCAAGCATTTCTCGCCCCCCACTTGGCTCGGGTGTCGTGTTAACTGCCAGTATTTTTCTCTCGGTCTAGTTTACCCTCTGCGCTCTTTCTTTTCGGACCAGTGCCGACCTTGCGAATTTTTATATTCCTGCTTGACGACGTTTCTCACGGAATTGGTGTTTTCCCGCTTCTACTACCCCCTGCCCTCCCTCCCTCGCTATATTGGTAAGGAATGGCAGACAAAGCATGCCACATTTCCCCGTTTCGGGAGTACTACTGTACCGTCTTCTCGTTTTCCTTGTATTTTTTTTTCTGCTTCGTTTTCGCTCTTATTTCAGCATTAATTATACGTGGCATTGCACGCTCCTGGCTTCTTCTCTTTTGTAGGACCGTAAGGTTGGTCTTCGCGTACGTATTGGGTGGGTGGTCTTCGTTCCCTCCGCCTCGGCACGCACCCCCCCTTATTCTGATTTATTTGTTTTTTTTCGGATTTTCGTTCGGAGTTCCTCAGCGCCACCCTCGGTTGGGTGTGCTGCAAGTAGTTCCCGAGACTGTTTGGCCACCTCGGCTATCGAGCGCCCTTCTCTTTCCCACTTGGGCCGTGTTGTTTTTTGTCTGCCGCCCATGTGTATCGTTCTCTACCGCTTTGCACCGCTCCATCAGACCACTGATTTGAGTATCGCCCGTTGCGTATCATCTTTAGGTCTGGACTGCCGTGCTCATTCTCGTGTTTTGCCTCTGTTCCCCTTGGCACCCGACTTGCGTGTATCGGTTGTTTCCTTCTCTTTTTTTTTGTGTGTTTCCTCCCCTAATAGCTATGGTAGGTCGGAATTCATACGTGCTATTAATAGCACTTATTACGTCACTCGAATTCGAGCCTTTCTGTTTTCACGGTTTCTTTTTTTCGCGACCTCTTTTTTTTGCCAAGTCGCACACCGCGTATCTTTAGATCCCTCGCGTCTCTCCAGGGACAAAACCTGCTTCCTACCGTAGGATGCAGTTTTTATTGTTGGTTTAATCGGCTTTCGCCTTGCAAGTTATAGAGGTGTGGGAGTGGGCTGTGAAGCGCCGTATCTTCGATCCATTCCTCAGAATTTTCTGGATGGATTTTGTCCCCTCCTGATTTCTATGCATCTGCATATATATACGGCCCTTCAAGGTGGGCTTGTGTCATGGTATTCATGATCTCGTTTCCCTCTATTGTCGAGGAGGCGTGTTTCTGATGAAACGCGCCACGCAAATAATTTATATATTACCCCCCCTGTTCTCAGAAGTCTCTGAGAGCCAGGAAAGTGGGAATCATCAAGATAAGACATCAATCTCTGTGAGTACGTACACACGTCTAGGCCGACCTGCATCACAGTAGTCGGGCCTGCCCCATACTGCCCCTTTTGTTATCCGGTAGTCAGTTATATACCCATATATCCCCTTATACTATCAGAATATACTACCGCAGTGAAGTTGAAACATATTCATGTTGCTATGTGTACGAGTACGCAGCAGCAGTACTCGTAGTACAAAACAGGTTCTGCTGCTGTACGACCACACTCTGGACGATGGACACAACAATAATTAGTCTATTGCTCCCACAATAGACGAGGGGGGGAATCTATCGATGAATATGGTCTGCGACAATAGATTGTACGGAATGTATCTATCGATAGATATTGTCGGCGACAATAATAGACTGGTGATATTGTCGATCGTTAGACATTGTCGAACACTTTAGATTGCGAACCGCGCCCGTCGACAGCCATCATTGCAGGCCACAAAAGATAATAAGAGATGTCGATCGATGACCACTACCGGCCACAATAGATTGTGCGAGATGTCTATCGATAGCAACTGCTGGCCGCAATAGATCGTGCGAGATGTCTATCGATGGTCATTGCCGACCATACTAGATTGTGCGAAATGTTAACCGATTTAGCCATTCATTGCTGGCCACAATAGATCGTGCGAGAGGTCTATCAACGGGCATTGCCGACCACAATAGATTGTGCGAGATGTCTACCGATGTCCATTGCCGCCCACCATAGATTGTTCGAGATGTCTATCGATGGCCATTGCCGGCAACAACAGATTGTACGAGCTATGATATCCATCGACAACCATGTCGAGAATGTTCTGCATTCATCCCACGATATACACGAGGCAATAGTTGGTCTATTTTGGAAGCGCGTCCAATAACCTGTTGTGGACGGCGATGGTTGCTGTTGGACACAATTGCGTACGTACCCGATTTTCCTAATTATTGAGAAGTAAGTGCCCTTCGGCTGAGAAATATTAAATGTAGTTTCCCGTAGGGAGGTGGAGGTTGTGGAGAGGTTTTGGAAATCGAAGAAGCTGGCGGTATCATGAGATGAGGCGAGATCAGACGACAGCCGAAAGCGTTTAGTCACTCGAGCTGATTGGGCTTAGACGGTAGCTGCGACATCAACGAAAGGTCGTAGCAAATCTCGTAAGTAGCGTGCCCAGACAACTGGTCGACTTTCTGGGCATGGCCGACCAGCCTTCCCTCAAAGAGGGAGGTCAGCACGCCCCACTGGACGAGGGAGGAGGTAAGGCCGTCCCTCTGGATGTGGGAGGTGAACAAGGGGAAGGAGGTGGCCTGCCTGGCTCCGAAGCACCGGACGGGGGCATCGGCCTAGGCGGTGCCGCGGGCATCGGCCCGGGTCTTCCCGTAGCACCAGCCGATTCTGCAATGATGGCGGTGCTGCAGCAGTTGTTGATGAGCAAGTACGCGATCGCTCGCTCGGATCACACGTCTTGGAAACATCCAGGCCCACCCGCACCAGCAGGAGCAACATCAGCAGCAGCAGCAGCAGCAGCAGCAGCAACTTCAGCCTCCTCTGCAGGTTCACGAACCTCCCCGGGGCGCTATCGCCGGCGGCCTGTTAGTCCCGTGGGCTGGCGGCGCCATGGGGGGTCAGCCGCTGCCAGCGCCGCAAGACGCTTGCCGGCCCTGTTTCACGATGAGAGTCGGGTACCAAGAAACAAAAAGCAGTGGATCAAGCAGCAAATCGTCCGAGACAGCGCCCCGGCAAGAGACCGTACGGCAAGATGGGAATGTGATTCACGCAGGAGCACAGTGCAGCAGCAAGCCAGACCACTCGTCCCATCCACCTTCGCATGTCCGACACACCAACCCTTCCGCCCTCTGCCACCTTACGCACGCACGTGGATTCCTATTATTATTGTCAGAAAACTCGTCCCATCCACCTTCGCACAAACAACCCCCCCCCCTTCCGCCCCCCGCCGCGTCGTGCATGCACGGGGACCCCTATGGTCGGCGTACGCAGGAGGGAGAGCTGATGATGTTCTGAGCTCAAACAGCATGGTCCATTCGCACGTACGTACAAATACAGCAAGACAATTCACCTCATGAATCAGATTGCCAGTCTCGCGACGTGCATACACCAGCGATAACCCACAACAAGAAGGGAGTACTTGATAAAAGGGACTTTCAGCCTAAACAGAAGGCCAGATCACCCCACTTCTTTGCGAATCGAGACAGTACCGAGGTTGCGGAAGGTTCAGTATAGCAGGCTTGGTGTGAGCAGAGGGCCAGATTACCCCCGTCCGACCAAAACCGAGACGCTATCGGCGACGCGGAAGGCTCACACTACAGCACAGAACAGCTTCAACAGAGAGCCAGATTACCCCATTTTCACGCGAATCGATACAGTGTCGATACCGCAGAAGGCTCAAATAAATCAGAAAGGGCCGTCCACCCATTCAGTACACAGAAATCCCCACAGGAGCACAGACATCGCACATAGTTTGGAAGAGAGAACAACGGTACGACCAGCCACCCTTGCAGCAGTCAGATGAACCCACGCTCGTTTCGGCCGACGTGCGGGGGAGTATCGGGTCAGCACGTTCGCGGCTTCTTAATGGGGAGTCGCGCAGTCGGAAACGTTCAGACAGCATGGTGCAACAATGGCACGCAGAAAACGAAAACTCGGAAAGAACGATATTGACGCCCGAGAAGGAGAAGAAGTGCTGTATACGCTCGCCACTAAACCGTGATGCGAGATAAGCGAAGCGTCGTGGGAGACGTAGCTCGAGCAATAGGAGGATCTCTAGTTGCACCACCGATAGACTCCGTACACGTACAACGGTACTCCGGAGACTTGAAAGGGTTCGGGGTAGTCGACGACAAGCTAGTCATGATAGTCACCGGAGGGGTACCTATACAAGCAGCAGCGACGGGCGTAGATCTAGAGCGCGCATTACGGTATGGAAACCACCCTAGTGTCAACGAGCATTTGTCAAAGGTCTGGGAAAAAATCGGCGAAGATGTAAGACGACAGAAATGCTTAGTGATAAAAAAAATCAGCTGCGCACGAAATCTCCAATCTAAGAGTGTCCTCGATGGCGGCCGCAATGACCCACAAGGTCAGGATCATAAACGATGTATCGTTTGGTGATGAGCAGCGTCGAGGAAAGAAAGGTGGGCTCAACGGAGATACTGACCCTGACACTTTTCCCCAATAATGCCTGTGCGCACACGCGCTGCCCGAGTATTCTTGACGAACTCATGACACCGAGAAAGACCTTCTCAGTAGAGAGGATACTGATGAGTAAGGCCGATGTCACGGACGCCTTCAAGAATGTATGTGCCGGTCGACCCCGACCAAGCTGACAACATTTACTACACAGCAAGAGATTGGTCGTGATTGATTTTCGGTTATCCTTCGGATGGTCAGGATCGCCGGGTTTCTGGGGCGTCATCTTCCGCTGCGGCCGAACACGCGCACTGCGACACCACAATGCTTTCGACCCAGCTATTAGACGAAGGAGAAGAAATGATGGCCAATGGGAAGAGGGTACACCCACGCCCATTCCGCCGGACGCAAAAATCAGAGCACACAGCGGGGGAGAGATTTCCGACCCGTTCTTCGTAACCGTGTAAGTAGACGACTACCAGGTATGTCTTAATCAGGGTACAACATTCAGGCGACGACAAGACGGCCTTGATTGCACCGGCCTCCCTCGCTTCGGATCACGTGCGCTTGTTTGGACCGGGGGAGAAAAGCGTATCGCCCATTTTAGCCCCGACGAAGAGCATGAATTAATTGGGACTCCACGATTGACACGTACGTTAGTGTTCACTATCAATTCCCACACAATGAGAATCTCGTTTCCGAGAGAAAAGGCCAACGATATAAAAAGGCTGCTGCTTGACCAGTGGCCCTTGAGCAGAAGGCGAGCGTCTGCGAGGGGCGTTCTCGGCGTGGCGGGGAAGTCGTGGAACCTCACGTACGCAGTGCGAGCGGGCAGGTATTTCGTATGGAGGCTGTTGCGGCTGTCGTCGTTACACGACGCGAGTGCTAAAACAAACAGATTCTTCGCATGGTAGAGCTTGGCAGAGAGTTTCATGCGGACCTCCTCTTTTGGAAGTGGGCGATAGATCACGAGCTGCTACTAGAGGGAGAGGCGCTTAGCGCGCCCTGGTACACGGCGATAAAACGACACGCCAAAAGGCACTGTCTGTCTGACGCAAGTTTTGAGTCTGTGGGAGGATTCTGCGTTGAGAAGAAGGTGGTTTTGAGTTATGACTTGCCGACTGAGCTGACAGCAGAACTTGAAAGAAACGCCAATCTTCAGGAGACCGTTACAATCACAATTAGCCTCCTAGAGTTATTTGGGTTAGGGTTGTGACAGGTGGGTTAGGCTCGAATTGGTAGGAGACAGGCCCGATGCGGCAGATGTCCCGATTCTGATGCGAGGCGAAAACATGGCGGCCGTATCGTGGGTGCCTCGAAGCAGTGGGGCCATAGCCAAAAGGGCCTGCCTACTCATGAGGGTGCTGGAGCGCCTTGAACTCGAAGGCGGATTGAATCACACTGCAAAACATATTCCAGGCGTGCAGAACAATTTAGCAGACGAGATTTCACGGTGGCCTAGGGAGATCTTGGCAGACAAGGTCAGGGAACAAACCCACTCCAACGACTGGCGCGAACAATCCATTGGTCCGCGGGGTTCGGGGATTTTTTATATTGTACTTCAAACAAAGAACATCCTCACAAAACACGACGACGTTTTATGGACGCTCATGATGAACGAAGCAGAAGAACTGGGTTGACTCGCGCGCCCTTTATGATGCATGCCTCGCTCCCCTCATGGCATGCATAATGCACACACACGCACGTTATCACAGGAACAGGGGACAGCAAAGGAGGAAACAAGGAAGAGGTGGCAAGATTGGTCGAAACGCCCGCGCTTGGTTCGGTCGGGAAGATTTATCAGGAAAACTACTCAGAAAAATGGAACACCTGGGTAAAAGAGAGAAAAGCGCAGGGTAAAGGGCCTTGGTTGCATACTGTCGACGATCCCAATGAAGCGCTGACCGAACTGGGGGGGGGGTACGTCATGTGGTTAGGACACGCCGTCTCATTTGTTATTTCGTGGCGAGCGTCGGAGTTGTGTGGGCGTACACCAATGGGCAGGTACGTCCCGAGTTTTGTCTGAAGCAGAAATGGATTTATTCATTTAACGAAGCACGCCGTGAGGGGTGCCGTGGCATGCCGCAGGTAGGTGGTACCATGGCAACCCCCACGGCAACCGCCACGGCACTCCATGGTAACCCCACGGAATGTCATGGCAACCCCCGCGGCACTCCAATGTTCACGGCGCCTAGGTTGGGGTTAGGGTTAGGGTTAGGGTCCCATGGTATGCCGTGGAGATCCGTGGAGGGTTCGGTGGTGTGCCGTGGAAGATGCTGTGGAAGGTTTTGCCGCAGCTGGTGCCATGGTATGTCGTGAAGAAGGACAATAATGTGCATCCCCCGTTGCACTCCGGAAGCATCGGGGGGGGGCACCCAGCTACAGTAGTGTCCCAAGGAATCTTGGTCTTGAAAATTCAGTGCGCAGGACGGTGGAAGTCGCGGGCGTTCATGACGTTCGTGAAGGAGGCAAGGTAAGGGAAGGGGCAATTTCTGCTGCTCTCGTGAAAACGTAGAACCATACTCGTGACAGCATGAAAAGGACGTTTTAAGTGGTCTGGCTGTTTTATGGTGTGAGTGGTAGACAGCCTCGTAGAGATTGTCGCAGGGCCATCAGAGTTCGGGTTAGCCTGATTCATTGAACGTAGGAGGGTTTTGCATCCGAGGTAGAAGGGGGAATAAGAACGGGGCATATGACGGAGTGGTCGTTCGTATCATGGTTGGGAGGTACTGAATGTGCACGATAGAGGTACATACATACATGTGGAAAATGAATCCATAATCCGATGAGAATGAGATTTTATATTTTGGAACACAACAAGCTGCCCACTATGTATCAGGGATGTCATGTTATGTTCGTGGTAATTAATGTGAACCGACATCATCATGTTGTGGGGACCATACGCTCTCACAGTCATTTGAAGAAGACATTATATACGGATGTCGCTATTGATAGGAACTACTCGCGTACGAGGATAGGGGTAACTCTTGTCACAACTTGTGTGCGCTGCTACAACAGTAGTTTCGGGAATTGATTCGATTTAGTACCCATACTTTGTCCTATCCTTCCCTCAATAATGTCAGTTGCTGTGTTGTGAGGTATATCGGGCTCCTTACGTTAGGAGGTCAACAAACAGTAGATGCACCCCTAACGCAGCAGGCATCTCCGCGACGTCGGATAACAGGACACTCATCAACCATGCCCGTAGATAGTATGCAAGGTACATCTAGATGATCTTGACGCAGGTAGCCTTTGGATCTATAAGACCTTCACGCTACCCAAAATCTTATATTAATAATTATTGACCAAGCTCAAGGGTGCTCACGGTTGGGGCCACACTATTAATATTACGGGGGAACATAGTAAATAGGACCAAATATTGATAGTAAAAATACGTGAATATATAGGGTTTTGTGGGTATCATAGGTCCTGTTTAATATGGTCCCCCGTAATATTAATAGGCTCTAGTTGGCGGGCTCGTATTTGTATGTTCGTTTGGCCTTAACCTGGCATCGACCGCTTTCACTGCAAGCAAGCATTAGCCATGGAAGGGGCAATTTGTCACTGCTGTGTGATTTGTCTAGCGCTAATGAAACCCCAAGATTGAGAATTAATTGGTAGAACATTCGCCACGGTGTGCCTCCGTTGTTGTACGGTGCTTATCAATAACAATAGTAAGTAGCTGAAGTTGAAAGTTCCCCCTTCAGACAGCTGCATTGCCTGCGTAAAAGCCGGCGAATCACAACTGATAGGGAAAGCAATCAACGAAGGGAAACCCAGGTAGGATTCATCATCCTCTTGTAAATGTCTCCCTTGTTGTCATGGATGGGCACTTCTTTCGAAACTTCAGGAGATTCAGGGGGTTACCATCAAACATTCCGTCAACATCTTGCTCGAGGGCCGCATAGCCCATGGCGACTTGAATCCATCGAACTCCCAAAGGGCGGTCACCCGTCGCCTAACCTCTTTGTATCCTGAAAAGCTCTCATGGGCATCGGCATACCTTCGGGGGCAGGCGAGCACCTCCTCTTAAAACTTGTGGCAACGGCCGTGATTTGGTGCTGCGCGTGCATTCGTTCGACCGTATTTTTCAGCAAGAGAACGCCTCCTCAAATACGATGTAGAGGTCGGCCTCGTACACATCGTCTGCGAGCACTGAGACTACCCGACGGGCGGTGCTGTGCCCACAAGGTCGTACACGGCGCGTGGCTGACGGTAGCGAGATATCGATATGGTCAACACGTATTCTGCCCTGGCAATTTTAGTATGCATGCCTTCTTCGTCACGACCCTTACACACCAGGTCCTCCTGTAAAAACATGGGTCCCATGGCGATACCAACTTGGTTTCGTCGATAGATTAGATGCGCGTTTCGTGGCCGATCTCTCGCTCCGTTTCGTGAATACCCTTCGGACGCGACTGTTTCCGTAGAGCCTCATATATATATATCGTGCTCGAGCATTAAAACCCACTCACCGTTTGTGGGGTTGCGATTTTCGGTGGCACCGCTGGAGACTGCATTAATTATCCAATACCCTCGGGTGAGCAAGGCAGTACTACTGTACTCATTCATGCACTACTATTATTGTGCCAGCACACCTTCCAAGTACTTGGTGCCGTTCGCTATTGATTGGTTTAGCTGCCCGGCTACCCTGGGATTTTCATGTATGCCCATCCTGTAAGAAGACTTGATAACGATGAGCAGTTTACACCAATATCCAAGGAAGATACTCAGCGTATACTTCGAAGCATACAAGTAAGGCGCACGTTTCCAACCCACGATGTTGAATCGTCGCGGACACGTTGCCCCCACGCGCATCGCTGAGCCCTCCTTGTCCGCTGACCAGGCATGTACCATACGTTTGCTCGGTCGTATTTTCTGTGGCGGTAAAGGGCTCCGACGGCAAAGAAAGCCGTCCTCCTCCAGCTCAACGTGTAGATCGAGCTGTCGCTCGAGGACGAGGGGTTGTTGCTGACCTACCAGGTACTTTAGTCAGATAGATTCCGTTGTTAAGTTAGTTGTGTTTGAGGGTTAGGCTTGTGGTGGAGTTGGTCTGAAAATAAATAGCGATAGGGTCATTCAAGCGCAATATACACTCGCAACCCGCCGGTGGGGCATCTATGGTGCGATCTCAGGCTTAGCACAGAGGTAGTCCTACTGGCTGGAAGGCATTTATTTCGAAGTTGTGCGCGTCACTACTTACTTGCGCAGTTGATGGGCGAGGAATTGGGTGGTGTGGTGGGAATGCGTGTTGCTACTTTCATTACACTGGGTGGTTCACACGTATTGACTGACGGGCGTACATGTTGCGCATCTGGCCCCAAACTGGTTCACTTGGGGTCATGACACAGTAGGAGACTACTACTACTGTTGTTGTAGCGTCCTATTTTGGGGCCCAAAGTTTTATTGCTTATGATAGGGCTCGCCAACCACCTACTATATTTCGACTCCAACTGGCTTACTACTATTATTATCCTCGTTATACTGTACTGTGTTGTACACAATGTATACCAGTGTGTAGGTATGTGTAGACAACTCGAAGTTTTATTTATGGTTTTGGTGCTATCATGACCCTGGGTTTGGTATCGGTTAGCAGAGAACAGACAAAACGGAAAAATGGGAACGAAACAAAAAATGGGAACGGACGTTTTTTTTTAGAAAGCAAACCAATTGTGTACAACTCCAAGAAAAAAAGTTGACAGTCCTGTGGGGCTGTACAGCAGCCTTCGAATGAGCTGTCGCTCAGGCTGGAAGTCCTCGGCATCGCCGCGGTAGCCAGCATCTAGAGAAATCACAATAGAGCCAGCGTATATCGCTTTTTGCGCCCACCCGAAGGCACGAGATGGAGCATGACCGTTCTGACGAGCTCCTCTCACAGGGCTGGCCAAGGGGTTTCGCAGGATCATTTTGGTTCTCTGATACACCACATGGTTCTGGAGATACGGCTTGGTTCTCATTTTAGGCTTCGTTCCCATTTTTCCGATTTGTCTGTTCAGAGGTAGATGTTGCTCCCCTGTTGTTCCTAGGCTGGTAAATTTGGAACCAGCACACTGTTTTTACGCGGCTTGTCGGGGGCCTACCCTAGTATCTTCGAAATTTCTTCTGCGTAGCCCAGTTGCATTCGCTATACTCCACAGCAGTCTACATGTCTGTATAACCACAATGCGGAGTTTACGGCACTCTTTATGTTGTTGCGCGAACATGTTGTTTACCCAAGCCGGCTATTGGGTGGGGTGATATACCCTCCGTGTCCGTCACCTTAAATTTGTTTTGGCACCATTCCACGGCGGCGCGAACATTTCGTACCAGGTACGTTTTATTTCGCACGTTTTCGTAATCGGCAGCAGAACGTAAGAGACGAACGCAGGTCTTCTCGTATTGTCTGGCAATGTTTTGTCACAAGCTAGCATCTAGCTCCGCCACTTTGTGAACGTCGTACGCATCCCTACGCTGTCTTGAGAGCAAAAAATGGTGGGTGTTCCCTAACCCTTTTAGGACCGCAGTCCCGTTTTGGGGGCAAACCTTCAACTTTCAAGTAGCTTGTCCCCAAAACGGGACTGCGGTCCTAAAAAGGGGCCGGTCCCCCCAGGTCTTGACACAATACAAGGGTGCATCCGTAAATAACCTGTCGGTGCAGCGCGTGCGTGATTGATTGACCTCTGTGTGTCTCCTCCTCTGCTCTGCCAGCAATCAATGTCGACGATGCATGTGTTACGTTAAACGTTTGGCAAACCACACCCCGCCCAGGTGTTTTGAGACATTTCCCGAGTGTGTCGGGCCCCCGTTGTTTAGATTCGCCATGTCACTGGCTAGTATCAACCATTGGGTTTTTCACTGCGAGAGGTAATGATTCAAAAGAGTTGCTCAAATCCCAATACGCGGCCCTGGCAAACAAGTCTATCTAGGTACAATGCTCCTTTCCGGGACTCGGGGGGGGGAATTCTTTGTTGTGCATACTTGTATTACGGGGGACCATGGTTAACAGGACCTATGGTAAACATAAAAACCTATATGTTTAACCATTTTTACTAACAATATTTGGTCCTGTTAACTATGGCCCCCCGTAATATGATAAACTCGCACATTTCGAAAGAAACCGCTAAGAAAACGGCGCCGTCAAGAATTGAAGATACGAAAATTTAAATGGGTCCGAGCACAGCAGGTAGGTGCCGGCGACATGAGCTTCTCGTATTATGTATGTCCAAATAAATGACTGTCACCGTTGCCAGTTGTCAACCTCGCATGTATCAAGGTTCTTCATGGCTAACCCGTCCGTACATGTTGCGGCTTTAAGAAAGACACACTCACACGCGGAAGCGAAAAGTGAAAAAAAAAAATAATAATAATAATAATAATAATAATAATAATAATAATAATAATAATAATAATAATAATAATAATAATAATAATAATAATAATAATAATAATAATAATAATAATAATAATAATAATAATAATAATAATAATAATAATAATAATAATAATAATAATAATAATAATAATAATAATAATAATAATAATAATGATAATAATAATAATAATAATAATAATAATAATAATAATAATAATAATAATAATAATAATAATAATAATAATAATAATAATAATAATAATAATAATAATAATAATAATAATAATAATAATAATAATAATAATAATAATAATAATAATAATAATAATAATAATAATAATAATAATAATAATAATAATACTAATAGTAATAAGAATGAAAACGAAAACGAACAGCAGGCACTCAGGGAGGGAAATTGATTGATTGAACAGGGCACAGACAGGGGGAAGGCCTATAGAAAGGCGAGAAAGTCCGGGCAGCCCTACGCTAGCTACTTGGGGTCATGGCCAAACACGCATCACTACAATTACAGCCATACCCACAGACTCCGTTGTCGCCATATGACCCCCTGTGCGCAAGCAAGCATTGGCGGTCAACGTTTAGCGTCGTGGTTGAACTATCGCGTGCCGCGCTGCCGCTCCAATCCTCTCCGCTTCGTGCCTTTTCCGCATGAACACCCGCACCCTGTCACCTACACGTCGAAACCATCTGCCGGCCTTCACGGCTGCCTCGCGCCACCCTTCGAAGTTGGTGCCGAACTCCTTGAGACATCACTCGCGGCGCCCTAATAATGTGGACTGCATTACCAACCATTTGGTCGCAGCGGGGTCAAGTCGTGAGCACTCATACTGGAGTGAAGTCGTAACCACTACTGGTACGAGTACTTGACCATATTTAGAACGAATCTACCTGGTACATCTATTCACCGACGCGATGGTGGAGAGGGTTGTTGCGGTCTAGCCGGGAGGTATTTTCTGATAAAAGGACGTCCGTACACGGGAAACCCGGCAGTGTACCCCGGGTGTTCCCTGACAACCACGTGCTGCTGTGGGGTGCGCCAGGATTCAATATGATACAGGAAACATATAGCCCGGACCAGTCCTGAACGAGGGGGCACTTTTAGTGAGTAGGGCAAGCTTCTCGGAGATCCCTGCTGGAGCGGTAGGCGTAAGTGGGAGGGTTCCCGGCGGGTGGAGTCTTCTTACTGCAGTGAAAACCCCCTAATAGACCCACGCGAAATGCTCCACCTGTGGTACTTGTCTGTGCTGTGAGTACCCAAGGCACAGGGAAACGAAGTACAACGAGATGTGTGTCAACCGTCTATCCATTTGTCAAGTGTAACACGTCATGTTTGCGTTAACATTGTCGTCGAAGACGATGTTTGAGGCCTTCGTCAATCCAATGTGATGCCCGTTCGTTGTAACAACTGCAACGCTGCTGAAGATCTGAGGGTTCCGAGGATCGGGTGGGGAGAACTTGGCAGGATTCCGTCCGGACTCAAAATACCAACGTGGGACGACGTTGCGGGTGGATCGCTCGCGGCTTTCATCGGCTCTGACGGCTTGACCTCGGTGTATGTAGCACTAGTGTTTCAGCGGCATGGTGGCTCTCGTTAAATGTCCAGAACAACACCTTCCACTCGCTGACGGTCCAGTAGAGGAGATCGGTCGACCTCTCGTGGGGTACGAGTACAGCTAAATTGCGAGTCGCCATTCCGAGACCCATCCGGCATTTCGTCACAGCATTGCAGTCCTGTACTGTAAAAAAAAAAAAAAGTAAGCTCAGCCAACGGCGAGATTGAGTATACCTGGTTAAAAGTTAAAAGTTGGGTCCACCGCACTATTTTATATTTTATATTTAAAAATTTACTTTCAAGGAAGCTTTATATAAATAAGTGAAATCCGTTGAATAGATGTTTATTTGTGGAAGCCTCCACGGAAGTATTATTTTTCCCATTGGAAGTTGGTGGAAGTTTCCATGGAGGCATTACGCCCACCTAACATTAACCCTAACCCTAACCCTTATCCTCATTTCCTTCCATGGAAGTTGGTAGAAACTCCATAGAAGTACATGGAAAGTAAGTGTCACTGTTGGCTCGAAGTGAAAGCTTCCACCAACTTCCATCAGTGGAAGCTTCTAGGATAACATTCGGCGGATGGATGCTCCCACCAGCTTCCATCGACTCCCACCACTTCTACCAGTTGTTGAAGACTCCAGTCAGTTATCTCCACCGGATTAGATCTATTTCCATCAGCTTCCACGAATTTCGTCCATCGACTTCCATTTTGACTGCCACACGTATTATCTACTCACCGGAAGTGGGTGTAAGCTTCCATGGAAGTAAGTTTACTGCGTTGCAAGTAAATGTCTTTTCATGGATTAATCTGGAAGTAATATAGAAGTAAAACTTCACGTACGTCCATGCTTAATATTTATGGGAGTAAAATTATCTCACTTCAAGTAAATTTGGGGTTTTATTTCACTTCCAGTTGGAAGTAAATTAGGAAGGAAATTTTCTTCCATGGAAGTTGTTGGAAGCTTTCATGGAGTGGATGGAATGTTCCATTGTCGGTGGAGGGCGTGGAAGCCTCCATAGCACGTGCCTCGGTGGAATCAGGGCGGGCAGTCAGCCTCCAGTGGCTCCTGCGGAGGACTCTTTCCATACTTGCACCTTGTGGGGGGAAGCGCGGTGCCCATTGGGATAAGGTCCGGGCGAGGCCAGGTTCACATGGGATCAGGCCCGGAAGGGGTGGCAGCAGATGGGATTACATCGACCTCTATGTATGGAAGTAGATCAAATAGATATAGTTCCATAGAAGTAGAAGGTTCCATGGAAGTACACTTAGGCTCATTCTTATCGGAGAGCGCGTTTCTTCCATGTTTTCCGAAGTTTGGAAACAATTGGAGATACGTGTCAATATACGGAGGCGTTCTGTCACTATTCGTGAAATTCTTCAGAAGCAAAAATCAAGTTCGTTAAATTTCACATATATTATTATATGTTTGGAAAAAAAACAGGAAAATATTGAAGACGGAAAAATTGCGCGAAACAAATAAATAAATGTGAAATATATATATGGGGAAAACACTCTCCGATAAGAATGACTCTTAGAGCTGGTGAATTTCCGTGGAACCTTATACAACTTCCATGAATGAATGTAAAGGGGGAGGGAGGAAGAAGCCAGAGGAATGCTGCCGATGACCTGGGGGTGGAACGTTGATGAGGAATAGGATATATAGCTAAGATGAAATGATGTGGGGAACGGAAATTGGGAACCGGCTGGCAGAGAAGAGTATGAGCAATATTGCTGATTTACGGAAGGATATTCGGTTGATATTGGAATGGCATCTAATACGCTATATTGTCGGAGGGCAAGCATATTAATAATGGTGTCGTCAAGAGAAAAACATGTGAAACTGCGTCTGTGGAAGATAGATGGTGAAAACGTCGAAACTTCCATGGAAGTAGATGAAGGCTTCTACGGAAAATTCCACTATCTTCCATGAAAGCTAATCTACTCCCTTGGAAGTATAAAATCCTTCAATGGAATCTTCCACCACCTTCCATGGAAGTAAAGTTACTCCCAATGCAATTTGATTTACTTCCGTGGAATATAAATTTACCCCTTTGGAAGTAAAAACATATTCTATGGAAGTTGGTGGAAGCTTCTCCGTGAAAGTAAACTCAACAAATATATCATGTGGGAGACCGTAAAAGTTTGAAAAAAAACATGATACCACCAGTGTAAAAGCGAGACTTTCATCGGAACTAGTTACTTTTATAGAGCTGTTGGAAACGCGCTGCAGACACTCGAAACACACCAGGGCCGGGCTAGCTCACCCTCCTCTAATTCCCACGGTAAAATACTCCCCCCAAAATATGGAACTGAGCTGAATAAACTGCACCACGCTATTTGCAACAAACTTCTTTTTTGCAGTACCGTAGTGAAGACTTAAGGATTGCAGGTGTCTTTACATACATCCTGAACGGGTGGAGAGGCGCGCTACGAGCACTCGCGCAAAGTCAAGTCAAGGCAAGGGCGAGGTAAGGTCAAGGTGAGATCAAGGCAGGATGAAGGCAAGGCCGAGGCAAGGTCAAGACAAGGCCGAGGCAAGGTCAAGACAAGGCCGAGGCAAGGTCAAGGCAAGACCAAGCGTACCGGTGAAACTCCCTATAACAGTAGTTAGTTGATGAGACATTATATCGCGTTTCTCCGCGAGGAACCCCAATCCCCAGATCGGCGCTTCGACAAGCAGGGTCTATGAGCTATAATCATACCTAGTTATAGCCCGAACAGGGGTATCCTCCTAGGGTATCTTTCTGTTTTAACGGTGAGAGAAACGAAACAATGCTGTACGAACACGAAGCAGGTACTTATAGCGGATAGTACCTGATGGGCCCTGCTGTCGGCTAGATGTGTACCTAGGGTCGGTTTGGAGAGGTGAGGATCGGGGGGAATAAGTTAGGCCTGAGGCAGTACGTAGGCGTCGGATTAGGGTACCAAGTGGGAGCAGGTTTGGGTCGGATTAGGGTTCCGAGTGGGAGCAAGTTTGGGGAAATCGTCTACCTGTGCAATTATCCTACAGGGTTACGTCGGCAAACGGGCACACCTCGGGTATCATGAAACTCGGATAATACTTATTATCTAATTTGCAGGGGCAAACACACCGGCTTGGCGACGTCTTAACAGGTTGTTTCCACTGGAAGAGCATCGCGTGACTCGGCAACACAATGTCAAAATTAAATACAGACCCACAGACGTGTACACGTACCGCACGAGGCTGCCATCATTTGTATGCCTGATCTCGTTGGCGAATGTACGGCAACAGCGTCACGCAACGTTTGGTGTTGTGCATACCCGTATGTGCGCTGTCGATCTAACTTGCGCAGATGGTCATCCGCCGATTCGCTAACCTCAGAGGGGGCGTTAGACGTCATATCCTAACATGGTCTCAAAGTCCAAGGGGCTGTTTGGCATGATGAGAGTGTTGGCCAGCACTGCTAATATTGTGTTATACCGAACTCCCGTTTTAGCCTCCTTAGGGTCGAGTAACGTAACACGTCAAGTACTACAGCAGAGTTACAGTCGAAGCTGGTCGCGATGTAACACTGCTGTGTCAGGACGTTTGTTGAAGACCGAAGGGTCTCTTACCAATAAGTTCTGACGTTACTGTAATTACCAACAATCTAGCTTTGGTGTTCTGTCAAGATGTTACCACAAATACTAACCCGAACATACATAACATTATGGCATTGGTATATCCTTGATACGAGACCTCAGTAGAAGAGGCATATCGAAGTTGCTACAACTAGTTACTGGCTTATTTCGGTGTCATCGGGGCGGGTTTCGGCTCTCGCTGAAGCCGCCGTGTGAGTACGACTCGTCTGTGAGCACGGGGTCCCTTTCGCGCAGGATTTGGTGCCGTTGTGTGTGATCGCCATTATATGCACAGTGCACTCCTTTTGCCCAGCACGGCCACCTGATCCAGGTTTCTTCTTCTTGCCTGCCGACTTGTTCCTTTTTCCGTGGACCTTAGAGAACAATGTGGATAGCCGCGTGCGGCATGGGCGTAGCCATTTCGAATAAACCGTCTGCAGTTGACCACAGCTATTGTTATTGTCGTGCCGCTTATCGCTTGCAACCCAGCAGTTCCACAAAACAAAGCAAACAAAATACCCAATTTTCCACTTGAAAATAGACTTGACAAACAGTTTTTCAGCTGGCCTCGGGGAGCGATTGCTGCTGCTCGATCCGCCACCTCGAATAGGATGCTGGAAGTTAACTCTGATAACTCCACCCTCGGGGCACCCGAAGAGGTGTGGTCTGGACCATGACGATCTCCTCCGCGGGGGCTTCGACCTGATGCGTGCTGCATGGAGGCGTAGCCGCGAAATTTGTCCGTAGGCGACCATTGAGTGACCCTGATGCGGTCAGACAGACACGTTTTGTGCAGAGAGGCAGACACGTTTTCGGGATCCGTTTGGGAGACCACAAGTGTGCCACTTGAACAATAGCAGGTAGCCGATACTTCTCCCCCCCCCCCTTGCGAACGCTATCGTGGGAGATAGATGGTGGCCACAGGCGGCGAAACAGAGGAAGGGGGTGAGATATATCAAAAAAGTTACATCGAGTACATGTAAAATGTACGGAAACAACGTATTTAGCGCCCAAGTGTTGGAGGTGGCCCCTCTCGAAAGGGATGCGTGGTCAATGGTAGAACGACTACAGTTAGGCAATCAATAAGTGGGTACGCCCCCCCCCCCCGTATCATATGTTCGGTTGGCATCGGTTGGCAACGCCACTGAAAAACATGCCGCACACTACGTCAGCTTGACAACCAGGGTACATGCAGTCTTTCATTTCGTTTTTCGTTTTTTTGGGTGGTCGCCGCACCTGGAGGTCGAGTTGGATCATTTGTGCGGGGTGGGGAACCTTTACTCCGCGCGAGGGCAATGATCGTATAACGTACCTGGTATGTACTACTAATAGTAGTGTTTGTGGTAAGGCACCCACGAGGCACTTACATATTACACCCAGTGCGGTCTCTGGAAGTGGCCACGCCGGAAAACAAATAAATTAGCTCATTGAAGCCGTCGTCCATATGCACGTCCGCCTCACAAGCGATTCCTAGTAGGATACAGCTTGCTTTTCATGCGACTCGCCGAACACCTCACCGCGCTTCGCGCTGTGTGCTAGCAATGCCTGCCTGGTTGGTGAAAACCCGGCGTGCTCCGTCCCGGCATTTTAGGGATGCGAGGGTCTATGGTCATACGACTACGGCCATGCATGATAATGAGCACACACACCCTATGCTACTATGCCACTAGGTGTGCGCGCCTTCAGTTTTATCTCGAATAGAGTTTAGCATGTTCTTCCCCCTTTGCCTCGCGTTGAATCGTGCATACCTGGTACACACTATTACATTAGTAGGCGCTATCTGCTACTACTATCGTAGCCATTCTTAACGTAAGAAAACTGCCCTACGAAAACGCCTGTTCGTCACCTACTGTACCTAGATGGTCTAGCGCACTGGCCCCCCATGAGGAAAGCCAGGGGCAGGCGTTTGTCTCACAAAACCAAAACATGAAAACGCGAAAGGAAGCGAAAACACAACAGAAGGCATTCTTGACCATCGCGCGTCTCAATAATGCCGCCACTAACCGTGCCAAATGTCAGCTTATGTACCAATATGTTTTAGATATATCAAAATATCAACACAAGAAACGGGAATAAAACCAAAAAAAGAAACGAACAAACTTGAAAAAAAAAAAAACAGAGAAGACCATCACCTCCGCAGGTGTTCCTACTACTGTACCATGATGTACCGTGCTGTACGCGCACGTACGAGCAACACCGTAAATAACTGCTGTACGTAGCTTGGCGGGAGTTGTTGATCCTCCTCCTAAAAGACCCTACAAGCGCCGATCATGTTTCCCCCTTTCACTCCTTTCAAAATGATCCCACACTAATTCCAAGTAGCTTAGTTCCAAAAAAGGTAGACGAAGTAATATACCGTATGACACTCTATCACACTAGGGTGATAAGATAACACACCCCCTCGGGAAGACTTCAAGGGGGACTTTTCTCGGCCAACGAGGAGAGTGCAAACGCCTACATACGACGTCTGTCTATGGAAAGAGGCCTGCACAAGATTTTTTTCCCAAGGCCACCATTTTCCGTGTGTGCGCCCTCTTAACCCTTTTAGAACCGCAGTCCCGTTCTGGGGACAATCCAGTCAAATTTCAAGTAGTTTTGTCCCCAAACGGGACTGCGGTTCTAAAGGGGTTAATCTCGGAGAAGTTCGGCTCTAGAAAACTCAGCCCAGGGGGTGTATCATCTGATCACCCTATTACGGGGGACCATAGTTAATAGGACCAAATATTGTTAGTAGAAATGGCTAAATATATAGGTTTTTATATATACCACAGGTCCTACTAACTATGGTCCCCCGTAATAGTGTGATAACTGGTAAGTACCATACGGTATTATAGAGGGGTCATCGACGCATTCTGTTGTGGTAAGAGGGTGATGCCAGGCAGTTGATACCTACCTGCGTACCTAAAGTCGCAGAGCCTATCCATATAGCTAGGGCTGTGTTGACACCTACCTCCTTAGCAAAAAAGAATTAGCAAAAGCAGGCGCGGGCGCAGCGGCACACGTGCTGTGCAGTCAAGCAAGTACGGGGCACACCTACTACTAGTACGCACGAAAACAGTAACAAAAAGAAAAAATCGAGGAAACAGCCGAGTGGAAAACACGGAGAAAACAGACTAAAGATTAATAAAAAGCAAAAACCTGATATTCACAGGAAAATAACAAAATCCGACACGACTTTTATCTTGAAGTACAAGGAGTCAGTGCGGGACACTCACTATCAATAAGAAAACAGCTACTACACTATGAAAAGCAAGCTGACCTTCGCAGGAAGATGAGAGACCCCCAGGCGTTTTTATACTGAAGCAAGTGGAGGGCACTCCCTTTCCCAAAATAAGAAAAACAGCTTACAGCTTGTGCCAGCGTGAGCAGGCACTGAGAAAGCCGACACACGCGGGAAAAGAAGAAAATTCGAAGCGATTTGTACCTTCAGATAATAGCCAGTCAGGACAGGACATCTACAAAAACAGTGCCTGAGGACCGTAAGCAGAGAAACAGGTTCCGACGCGGTCGTCTTGAAGTCAGTCAAGAACACACCCTCCCGGGTGAGAAACCCTTCCTTAGCTAAGAAACCCTTCCTTACGTAAGAAGCCCTCCCTTAGGTAAGACACCCTTAGCTGAGAAACCCCTGCTTATCTAAGAATTAGCTAAGAAACCCTTGCTGAGCTAAGAAAATTATTCCTAGGTACGAAACCCTTCCTCAGGTAAGAAACCCTTCCTTAGGTAAGAAACCCATCCGCAAGTAAGAAGCCCATTCGTAAGTAAGAACCCTCCTTGAGCTAAGAAGCCCTTCCGTAGGCAAGAAACCCTTCCTTGGGTAATAAACCCTTCCTTAGGGAAAAACCCTTCCTTAGCTATAAACCCTTCCAGAGATAAGAAACCCTTCCTTAGCTATGAACCCTTCCTGAGATAAGAAATCCTTCATTAGGCACGAAACCCTTCATCAGGCAAGAAACCCTTCCTTAGGCAAGGAACCCTTCCTTAGGTAAGAAACCCTTCATTTGGTAAGAAACCCTTACTTACGTAAGAAATCCTTCCCAAGCTAATAAGGCATTCCCTTGCCAAGAAACTCTTCTTTGGCCAAGGAACCCTTCTTTGGCCAAGAGACCCAGGCCGCGGCAGCATGCTTCCTAGTGGTTGTCCTGCGATTCGACCGCCTCTACATACATGTATATAAGTATACTAGTATATTAGTATGTAAAAAATCATAGGGCGACCCAAAAACCATGCGTCGCTATTTCGACTGCGCAAACATCTCGTATAGACCAGTTTGATCAAAACCAACCATTGCGAAACGAAACGAGCAAGAACAACCATAGTCGCCCCGATCCCTCTCCCCCCCCTCCCCCCTCCCACAACCCAACCAAATGGCGTCGACTGCCGCGTGTGCCGATGCCGTCGGAGGTCAAACATTGGCAGATCGCATCGTGTCCGTGAAGGTTCTAATGCCCGTTTTCGCAGTGAGAGCGCGCTGAACCTGTACTAACGTCAGCCCTCTCGTCTCCACCATGTACCGCTAACGTTTCGAAGCCGAGGCGGATAAGCCCACCATACAACGCACGAGGGCGAAAGACCAAAGGCGGGGTGGGGTGGGGGTGGGTGGGTGGGGGGGGGGGGGGGGGGGGGTGGGGGGGGGGGGGTTCATCAACGCAGATGACGCAAAATGCCAAGCGCGAGCGTAATAAAGAGGGCGAGGGAACAGAAAAAGGAGCGGGAGGCGTGGGTGTAAAAGCAGACGCGGGCGGAACAACTGCAACGCGAGAAAATAACGAACGCCAAGCAGAGAAATGAAGAGACCAAGGGAAGAGCAGCGGGAGTTCGTTAACCCTTTTAGGACCGACGTCCCGTTTTGGGGACAAACCAGTCAGATTTCAAGTAGTTCGTCCCCTAAACGGGACTGCGGTACTAATGATAAAAGGGGTTAAACTACGAGGTGGACGCAAAAAGGCACGCGCATGAGTGAGTGCTCCATAACCTCGTGTTGCTCATGCTTCGAAACAGACTGGCAAACAGGGGTAAAAATGCAATGCGCGCGAGCGAAAGCAAAAAAACAAACAAACAAACAAACAAACAAACAAACAAACAAACACACAAACAAACACACAAACAAACGAAACAAACAAACAAACGAAACAAACAAAAGTGGACCGGGAAAAGGAGAGGGGGTTCATCAAAAGACGCGGCGGACGAAAAGCCATGCCCACGAGTGCTCTCGGATCTCTTTTCGAGGGGTAAAGTAGTGGGATGCAGTAATGGCCCCTCTCTAGTGCCGGTTAAGTAGGAATTGTGCCAGCTGCCGTGTAGTTAGTGCCCGTGGACTCGCTTGGCACAGATGGGATTAACCAGTGTGGTATTGATACTGTGCTACTTATAGTGCCGGTTGCTGCTATGGTGCCGATGTTGCTGGCTAGCGCATACCATACCGGCCCTACATAGGGATCGGCAGTAATACTATACCAGTACCAGTACATGGTTTTTGGGTCAAGCGTGGATTCTGATTATTACGGGGGACCATAGTTAACAGGACCTATGGATTACATAAAAACCTATATATTTAACCATTTTTACTAACAATATTTGGTCCTGTTAACTATGGTCCCCCGTAATAGTACCAGATATTTAGTACCTGGTACTATATATTACTGTACTACTATGTGCTACTATGTGTTACTGTGTAGTACCAAGGAACACTATGGCCTCCCTGTGATAGGAGAGCTGATCGCGTATATAGTCAGGACGCGCCATGGAAATCCGGTGATATTAATAGTTGCAAGTGGTGCAGTAGCTCCGAGGTACTATCACTCGCAAAATACTGGGCATACTGGGCATACTGGCAGTATACTGGCAGTACTACTGTAGTGTACGGCAGTGATTGGAATCGATCAGGGTTTCGAGACTGCGAACATGTTGGCGAAAACAGCCGACACGAAGAACCCCAAGAACACGCAAGCGCAGTATACTGCCAGTATACTGCAATATACTGCCAGTATACCGCCCGTATACCGCCAGTATATGGCCAGCATACTGCCAGTACTCTGCCGGGGCATACAAAACAAATACTGCCACGACATTTGATAAAGTCGATCATTTACAGTACCCAGCACGAACATGCAGGCGAAAACAAATGAAGCAGCAACACAACACGCAAGAGCAGCATACTGGCTGTACACTGGCATTACACTGGCAGTACACTGGCTGTACACTGGCAGTACACTGGCAGTACACTGGCAGTACACGACGCATACTATCACCGCATTTGGTAACGTTGTAAGGCCTTTCCAGCAGTCACCTCCAACGAGATGATAGCCAAAATGGCCATCAAGAAGGAGAGTAATTAATCACACGCAAGAGCAGTATACCGGCAGTCCACTGGCAGACACTATCAGTACACTGGCAGTCCAGTATGCACGCTGTGGTGATGGTCTACACTGTACTCACATGCGCGAACATGTTGGCGAAAATGGCCACCAGAAAGAAGCAAAAGAACATGCACGAGTAGCCCCCTATGTCTTGCTGCGACCGTGAAAAACATCGACCAATAGGCACCACCCATCGGGCACGCACGGGGGGGGGGGGTGGTAACCGGAAAGGCAACAGGAGGGTGAGGCGGACAGGGGAGGGGGGGGGGGGGGGGGGGGGGGGGTACTCATGTCATGCATGGCCGTAGTCATCTACCAGGCATATGGTTATATACCCTCGTATCCCGACAAACGCTGGGACGGAGAACGTCGGGTTTATCGAACAGGTAGACCTCGCTTGCACCAAGCGCGAAGCGTCATGAGGTGTTCGTTGAGTTGCATGAAGGGTGAGATGCATCCTCTACAACTGATAGTACTGCAGTAAGAACCGATCGTGAGGGCGAGAGGGAGGGGGGGGAGGGGGGGAAGGGGGGGCGCGCTATTTTATGGGTGTCAGAGTCGACAACATGCATGACTCCACGCGGTGCCGACAGCTTTGAGACCAACAATTGATAAATGATACGTGTGCTGGAAAGGGCGAACGCGACGGAAACACGCGAAACGCAACGTCGGAAACCCGGGGATGGATCCTAATTGTCCCCGTAGTCGTGGTTCTAAGCATCCTCCTACGAATCACCACTCTGCCCCGAAAAGTACAGTAGGTACCGTTTGTGTGTGCATATTTCGTTCACGCTGTCGGTATTTTGACGAACAGGGTGGTATAGTATACTCGTCAATAGCACTCCCCCCAACAGACATGGAACGCGGGTAAACGGGGCTGCTTCGCTCCAAGCTGGGCGGGGCCAACCACGAACTGCTGATCCCTCCCGCAAACTGGTGTGACACTTCACACCAAAGACGAATAGGACGGCAGTTAATATACTTGTACCAGGTATGATACACGATGGCATTTAGCAGGATTGAACTGGCCGCACGGCAGCAGGAAGAGCATGGCGCTTGCGAGTTTGTTGTTGCACTTCCACCAACGAGATTCCAAGAAAAACTCGCAATCGGTTTCCTCACGTTTCAGCTTCTAAAAAAAAAAAAAAAAAACAACAACAACAACAACAACAACAACAACAACAACAACAACAACAACAACACAACACCTACAACACCATTTCAACCTAGAATAACTACTTAGGAACACCAGCTTGCAACACCAACGGAAAAAAGCGGTCTGGAGCTGATCCAAACACCTGGGGGTAATATGTACCTGGTACATCTGGTACACCTGGTACGTACGTGAGGCAATGAAATCGGCCAAGACATTACACACGACAAATTGAAACCCGCAACAAATTGAAACCCGCAACAAATTGAAACCCCCCAGATGTAAAACCACCCCGTGGTCTGTGAGACACTTATACTGCGACTACGGGGGACGTTTAGGAGCCATCCCCGGTTTTCAGGCTGTGCGTTTCGGGTTCAGGTCAGGGTGCGAGGGTTGCGGCTGATCCCATTACAAAGAAGGGTTTCGGTTCAATACGTGTTCCTTTCGAGAAAAAGCTTGACCCATTTTGTTCGGGGGAAAACTAGATACCGGTTTTACCGACCCCTCCCGTCCGGGCATTGTGGGGATTCAAGAGCCTATGGTCATGGCCTTCGACTACGACCGTGCACAACATGAGCACGCCTCCCCCCTCCCCCCCCCCAAAAAAAAAAACTATACCTGGTATACATGTATATATATACCAGTAATAACAGTAACGAACCAATAAATGTATAAAATCAGGCGGTTAAATTTCAATTCCCTCCCCCCCCTAATAAAACAAAAGACCCGGTTATGTTTCCCGTTATTTTTCAACTCTTGGTTTGTTCGATTCCCTCACCGCGAGGGGCAGCATGATCACAACAATCGCGCAGGTGGCAAAGTGGGCCGTCGACACGATCGAGATTGCCTGCGCTCGGTGGCACGTCGGGAACACCTCCGCCACCAGAACCCACACCAGCGCACCGAGGCTCAGGCTGTACGAGGCCGTGAAGCTGTACAGACCGAACAACGCCCACCATCGCCCGTCTGTTCCCAACCCAAGAACGCCTCCTGTCGTAAGCATGGCGGTGCTTATCAGCAGAACCCCAAGACCTGCGGCGCGAGAAGCGGTGGAAAGGCGGGCGACGGTACAAAACGCCAAATTTGACGGGACGGGAACGGTACACCAATACTCGCACACGGTGCGGGACCGGGACAGTGAAAGATTTGCACGGTATTTATTTGGGCGGGAACGGGATGTTGTTGTAGACATTAACGGGACTCTATGGGATTATCCCGAATCCCGTGGAATCCCGCGGGATTTTCACAACGCACAAAAAACCCCAGCAAAGCCCCATAAATATTACAATGAATGCAAACAAAATGCGTCAACAGTGAGTGAGACCTATGCCGCTGAGAAAGCGAACTATCAATAAAAAGTTTGAATTTCAAAGATACCCTGCAGAATGTTTTAGAACACGCTTCCTATGGGCACGTTTAGAAGAAGAAAAAAAAAGGTTCAAACTTTTGGAAACGCCCGAAAAAAAAACAAATCAGGGGCCGATGTTGGGCCAACATCGGCTTGAGAAAAACTCAGGCCGATCTTTGACTCGAAGCGGCGAGCTTCCGAGTCCTTGACATATATCGATTGACAAAACCAACGACTGCGTCATGACTTATGAACAGAGTGCACTCGTTAGGGGCTCCGACCCACCCTAGGGTCAACGATTTCACACCATGGTCGGTGTCATGTGGCGGGAGCTGACCAGGCGTATGATAAAAAAACAATGGGCCGCTGGTGTGCACAAAACAGAAGACAAAACTTCTTCATCCGTCTCGAATGGCACCTAATAGACTCTTTTTCAGGTTTGGGAGGATACCGTAGGACGCCCCCGGCAAGCTCTCGCCCCCTAGACCATGGATCCACCTGATATCTTCCGAGACCGTCATCTATATTCGTTGGCCTTGCCGGACACCAAGCGGGTCGGCCGTGGGCTGAGTCCATGTTGAGATCGAGCGTCGATCGTCGCACGAGCTGGTTTCTATCACCGTGTTGACAATTTGCAACCAGAAAAAAACAAACTGCGCCGCCTGCAGCCGTTGGGAAACAAAAAAAAAAGAAAAAATCAAACATGTTCACCGCCGCCGTACGAGGAAACTTTCGGCTGTTTTTTTAAAGCAATATGTTTTGAAAAAAAAAATTGGGACTTAACGTTTCCATTGGCATAGGTCTGAGTTCGGCAGGATTGAGTGGTTGACACTCACCTTTTCCAAATATCAAGGGTTGGGTTGGATCGGGTCAGGTCAGGTAAAACTCGAAATCTCACGGGCCCGGTGGGGTCGAGTCGCCCTTTTATCCGACCCAAACCGACTTGACCCGCGAGGTGTATGACCCGACTCGTGAACAGCATTTTAAAGGACTGTTACACGCATCGGACAGATCAGATGGATCCCTGTTTCATAGGACTTGGTATTGGGCCAGTATATACTCGTCATGGCAGTACACTGGTCATGCCAGTACACTGTTGTTCTGGCAGTACATCTCTCACGGCTGATGGAGGTGCCAGGATTCCAGGATACTAAACAGATCGGACAGATCAGACAGATCAGATAGATCCCGGTTTGATAGGGCTCTCGGTACTGGGCCAGTTTATACTGGCAGTACACTGGTCCTGGTGGTACATCTCTCCTGGCCGAGGGAGGTGCCAGGACTCCAGGGTACTGTACAGATCGAACAGATCAAATAGATCAGATAGACACCCGTTTGATGATATGTACACCTTTAGGGGCTGGTACGATACATCAATGAGTTATACGATCATCTGCAAGACCCAGCTCATGCGAGATGACGGGTGTAATCTGTATTATCTGTATGATCTGTATGACGCAGCTTCTGCGCACATGTTTGCGAATCGGATATGCATGATCTGTATTGAC
>JARUPZ010000846.1:0-27994 GCA_031213475.1 Nereocystis luetkeana | reverse complement strand
GTACCAGGGAAGCCTCATTAATCCCAAACTATCTACGAATTAAAGCGTCGACGAAATGTTACTTTGTAGCGCTTATTTTACCGGAGTAACCACCCTTTAGCGACGAGGTGCCACGTTGATCACCATCGAATCAACGCGAGGGTAGTAGCCTTGGGTGAAAGTCTCCGGCTGATCGAAACAGAGAGGCCTCATCAATTTCAAACTATACGAAGTCAAGCGACGACGAAATGTTGCCGCAGTGTTTTTCTGGGGTAGCAGCAGCCCAAATCCGATCGAGTACTTGAACCAAACCTCTCCTGTCTCTACTCTTCGCGTCTTTGTATCATGTGTCAATTTAGCTAGTACACAACGGTTAGTTGTTGTAGCAACCAAACGGTGCTATCCAACGGTGCTGCTGCCGCAGCAACGGTAGTAGAGCGAAAAAAAATGCCGTGGCCTCGGACACGTGGGTGTGTCGACCCGATCGGATCGTCCATCCTACGGGGAATCAGATAAGCCGACCAGGTGGAGATAAGCCAACAATGCGTTCATTCCCTCCCCTCAGCAGTTGACGCAAGCCTCCAACCGAGTCTTGGAAACACTTGTGCGCCAAAGGGTGACCGATTAGCCCTGGAGTGGGATGTACGTATGTACGTACGTACGGAAGCACGCCGCCGGTGGCCTTGATTTTCCAAGCACGAATTGCAGCGTGAGCTGCTGCCGGCTGGCATGTACCCGGTAACCTTTAAAATATGTTGATGGGTTGATAGGAGCACGAACTACGCGTACGCCGTGATTGGTCGAATCGCTCCGTCCAGCCATTAGTTGGGGTGCTGTGTCAAGAACATGGAGCGAGAGAATGAGTCATTCGCTCGTACGCACGCACGGGCACACGCACACACCCCTGCCCCCGCTGCTCTAAAAATCAAAATACACGTCATCGTCGAATCGATGGCCAATTCGACTCCTTGAGCACGTAGGTGCTACTACTGATAGAGAAGAAGGTCGAGACAGACGATGTCGTTCCTTGCTGGTTCGGCCGTCGCACCGGAAAACATATGGAATGTGGAGGGAACAAGTCGTCCGCTCGCACGTGCCTCTTAGTACCCCCGTGCCTCCCCCTTCCTCCGGACCACTCTATCGCTCAAACTGCACATACTATCACTTCGACGGCAATTATTTCGGTTGGTGTTCATAGCTCAATAACCCGCTCACACCTTGAATGGTTGACTGAGTAGATATTGGAGGAGTTCGAGACCGACGATGGCGTTCCTTACTGGTTCGACCGTCGGACTGGGGAGACGTTTTGGGAGCGACCACTCTGCGATGAGGAAAAGGTAAGCGGGGGCGTTTTCCTCGGCTGGACCTTGCTTCGGTGGAGTTCCACACCAATCTCGCTATAGAGATTATACCTTACCGGCATGTTTATGTTGGGTTGCGTTGTGTTGTATTATTGCTTCTTCTGTCAAACATATCCCCGGCAATACATTTTTTGCTCAAAGCATTTTGACGCGTGCTATATTTATGCTTTGTGTGTAGGCGTACTTTTTTTTGGTCAGGGCCAGTTTCTGGATGAGATACTACAACATAGTAGTACATATTTTCTCAAAAATGCCATCATTAGGTGTTTTTACTGTAGGTGTCTGCTAGACCTACCGTGACACGCGATGGCGCTGCTTATTTCGCTGCTCATGCGACTGAGAAGTTCGCCATTTATTTCGCCAAAAGTTCGGCAATCTCGCTGATGCTACATGCCATCTGTGGAGGATGAAGCGTCACTCTAGCTACAGCAGCTCTAGTACTTTTGCGCCCAGACGTTTATCACTAACCATTGTTTATTTTGGACCCCACGTGTAATTTCCAAATATTTTTTCTTGAGATGCTTCGCCTATTATATGGGCCGTGCGATTTTTTTTTGTGTATCGGGCTCGTTTAGGTTTCAACGTTTCTCGTCAAAGTCGGTTGTTGGCTCCCTAGGTGAATACCATAGCCTCAGAAAGTCGAGTTGCCGATGCCTGCAGGTGGTAGCAGGTGCTACATAACTGCTACCCCGACCGTTGTGCGCGCCGCAAAGTAACTTGCTACCTGGTATTACAGTATGCTCGAAACGCAACCACTGACCAACGCCACGGCATATAGGGGCGGGGCCTTTTTTTATGAGCTCCTCACAATAGGAGCTCACATATGTCACCTGAAACATGCCTTCGAAAACGTTGGTTCGCGCAACCTGACCAATATTTGATATGGGCTACGTAGTCCTCTAAACACATGCAATAGAAAAAGTGTCACTGTGATCGGTAGTAGTGTTGCTCACTGGAGGAGCTCAACCGGTCAGAAAATATTGCCTCAGAAGGCAAAAAAAGTGCAACCTCTGCCGTGGGATGAGTCGACTGACCCTGGTGTTATCGCTTCCGATTGTGCTGTTCGTACTGTTCATACTCCAGATGCCAGTCAAAGAGGGGGGCACTATCTTGGGCGGGCAAGGGGAGCCCCCGGACACTTCCAGCGGGGCGTTCGAGGACATCAAGCCCAGGTATGTACCACCTACGTCTTGTGCACTGAAACGTGCGGCGCCTGGCTATTAACAGGGGCGTTGGCATGCACTTGGTACCTGGTACATAGTTTAGTTCTGTCGCTGGTATGCGCCATCTCATCGATGAGTGGTGTAACAAGAGAGGTGCCAGGTTGCCGCCTCCGTGAAGAGGCAGCAAGGGAACTATTGCACGCTCTTGACTGCTGTGCTTCCAAGTAGCAGGGAGGGTGGACGCGTTGATGCTGATGTTGTGCCGCCAGACGCAAACACTGCGTCGAGCTGCTGCCAACAATATCTCCTGAAAGGTCAAGTACACGGAAGCTCGAAGCGGGAGGGGTGCTGCCGGTCAGTTAATGCCTGCCCCGTCGCACGTTTACATGCCTGCATACCTCGGATAGATCATCATCAGCTCGCACTCCATAACCTAGCTCATGATCTGGATCATTCAGGGCAGATAGGTTCCCGATATGCATGATCTACAGTTGTAGGTCGCGTTCCCGGCTGTAAGCCGGACAATCTGCATGACCCATCACATGTTTCCTGGGTTGAACCTGTACTATACATAGAGACCCTGCAAAACATCTCAGAAAGGTAGGTTAGGAGGTAGATGATATATCTGATACGTAGATGATTTATCTGTAGATATATCGTGATATGTCCCAGATGTGCATACGGGAGAGGGGTACGATTAAGTTTAGATCACTCGCGAGGGGCTCTGTACCAATGTGTATATACATATATGTGTGCCAGTATAAATATATATATGTATATATGTATATATACTTCGAAGTCTACATGAGACGCTATGTTATTTCTATTAGAGGTACCCTAGGCGAGGCACTCAATATACGTGGGAAAGACAGCGGTTGCCTATCAGGAAAATTAAACGTTTATGGAGCCTCGCTCGCTCGGCGCCAAGAAAAAACTACACTACTGTAGTACCTGGTATGTTATATTATGTTGTATTGGGCATGGGGTGGAATTAGTTGATTGCATTTATTGACTTAATGTGAATTTAATACAAACAAAACAGGAGACGATGTATTGTAAAGAAGTGGGTATATATTGCATGTACTCGAAGGATATATCGATATATACTTCGAAGCATAACCATGACTGCAAATCCACTCACGCAAAACACTCTGAGCCGCCGGAAAACGAGGCCCTAAAAGGGACTAAAAGTGACTGAAACTAACCAAAATTACTTCAAGCAAAACATATGACGAAAACTGAGTGGAATTGCTCAAAACAAAGCTAATAACGACTACTTCGCCGGCCATGCAAAGCATACAAACCAATCCGGCCTATCCGAAAAGCTGGGTCCTGAGGTAGGGTATCATGGATGGAGTAGATGGAGTAGATGGAGTAGATGGAGTAGATGGAGTACCCGGACTTCAGCGCGACGAGATGCAATGATACGCCTTGAGATGCAATGCGATGCAATGCGACACATGGGCGACACGCACTTCGCGCTGCGTGATCCAGCGATACCAATGATGACAGTACGGCTTTCTTGAGCCATTGAGGGCGATTGGGATTACACTTACGTGATACTTGTTTTTAATCAAGTCCCAAAATGGGTTAAGATGTGCATTTACTCTGTTGATAGGTTAGTTATCAAGCTTAGTTGCTCATACAGCAGAGTCGTGAATCGACAGGATTTCGCGACAGAAAACTAGTCGGTAGGTGCGGTTAGCCAACTAAGTGACTTTAGTTGGCAAGTCGGCTGGCGACGCCAGCCAATGACCAGCCGACTTGCCGACTTAAGTCAGGGGGGTGAAGCGAGTCAAATCAGCCCTCTCCGGCCGAGGGGGTCTCCCATAAAAAACAACAAAATGTGTCCCTCATTCTACAATCCATCCTATCAATGCAAGTATGGAAACCCCACAATTCAGATAGTCGGCACCTCCGGTAAACTACTACATATTAATCCGACAATTTACTAGTTGGTGACTGAAGTCGTGTCGAGCCACAGGTCTACCAATAGGCTACTGGACTAATGTGCTAAAGGGCAAATGGGCTAATAATACCAGGGTCTTTAACGGGTTACGACCCGACCCACGGGTTGGGTCAAGAACTTTTTTTAATTTTGCGGATCGGGTCGGGCCGGGTCGGGAGGTCTTTAAACTTTCAGGTATCGGGTTGGGTTACCCTTACCCGACCCAACCCAACCTGGCCCAAAAGGTTTGACCCGACCCTTGAGCAGCCCTGGTAAATAGTCACACATACTGCTGTGTTGATAGTAGGCATTTTAACAACACAGCTGAAAGCAAGCGTTGCGCTCTAAACTGGTCAGATACGATCAGCAGGAGATGCGGAAATTGATGATGAAAAGCCACGAGGGAACGGAAGCCTTGGAAAGGCGCAGGAAGCAGGCGAGCAAAACATACTAATTCCTATGTATGTTCGATGTCGTTATACCGTATGATTGACGTGGGTTATGCCCCAGGCCTGGCTGTATGGCAGCAAGGGCAGCAATGGTAGCGAGGGTCAACTGTGCTTTCTTGATAACTGCTACAGTATGGTTTCTCAAAATAAGCATACCGTACATGGCATACATTAATAGTATTGCCTTTGTCACTATACAATGTGCAGCATGAGTTTCAACGTTGATCACTCATGAGCATTTCCCGAGAGAAGGGAAAACCAACCAAGGCATTCCAAACAAGGAAACATATTGGGTTACAGTAGACTATTGGACTACAGTAGCCTATTGGACGACAGTAGCTTCGACGTTGACCAACCATGGGCATTCTCCGAAAGAATATGAAAACCAAGGGAAACCAAACTAGGAAACGCATCGGACTGCAGTAAACTATTCGGCTACAGTAGACTACTGGATTACATACAGTAAATTCACCGTTGATCACCCAGAGACACCCCCCGGAAAAGAAGAAAACTAAGAGGGAAACCAATGTACGTCGTCCAAACTTCCGCCGTTCAAATCCTGTGGTGGCTTTGTCGGCCCTTTAAAACGATGGCATAATGATAATGTTTTTCTGCTGCTCTGGAGCGTAGGCAGCGTCATTGGGGGAAAACATGATAGCATATATTTACTGGGTGTATGCCCCTTTTCCCCTCAAGAAGTATACACATATGAAGGAAAAAAGGCAGAAACGTTGCATGTCTAGTCTGTTTTCACGTCTCAATTCGGCATGATACTCCAGGTTGCCACTCAAGTGAAATGGGCGAGGAGCAGCGGAGCTCTACCGGCGCCAGACCCCCGTGATCTCAAGCCATCAACACCAAGGCCAACGGATGAATGCGATGACGACGACCAGCTAGAGCCAGAAGGTCGGAAATTACCCCAATAACATGGTATACCAGTACTACAGTAGCTACCAATCTTGGGCGGAAATGCAAGGACCGTTTGATATTCATGTTTATGTCCCAACAGCCCTCATTTCTTAGTCATCAGTCCGGGTAGGGGAGGAACTATTAGATAGTAGCGGGAATTTCAATTACTATTATTTTCGTTGCGCTTACCATCCGACAATGTTTGGCATGAGCTTCAACATTGATCACTCTTAAAAAAAACGCCGAAAGAAGAAAGCCAAGAGAAACCAAAACAAAATGAATCAACTGCAGAATGGGGGAGACGCTGTTGTATAAAGGCGCTCCTATGTTCCGTGAAAGAACTTCACCCCAGGTGTGCTGGCACAACTGCGTTGGTCTACTAGTGTTTGTGCGTGCTTCTACACCCCTAGGCCTTTTTGCGCTGTATTGGCTTTGTATCGCGTGTTGCGTCCGGCATCCGTCGAAATTCGTGCGTTTGATCCTCTTTTTAGGTATCCTCCAGAGGATGGGTAAAAAGGTATAAATGAAGCGCAACCCCTTTGGGTGTTGAAGGTATCGCAGCGACCGAAACAATGGTTGATAACTTTGGTGATATCAACCGTCTACGAGCACCATGAGCGCTCAGCACTATTACGGGTAAGACCGTGTGGCGCCCGTGCCGTACTGCCCCTTGCACTAAACCATTGTCACGGAGAGTAACGTATTGGCGGGTACCCCCGTTGACGAGATCCTGAAGATCGGGAGGTGTAAGTCGGAGAACGGAGCGAATTGCCACATCGAATTGAACACTTGCACGCAGGCCAACCGTCAAAGAGGAAACGGGACCACTACTAATACCCGATCACGAGCGATCTGCCACTGTCTCCAGCTTTTGAGCCAGTTTTCTCTGCGGCCACGCCCACGCACGGCTAAATAATACCAGTACAGCAGTATGATATGAAGCAAGTTTGGGTGAGACAACACACCGCCCGATAGGTGGCTAATCATGAACGAAGAAACACTAGGAAGTTTGGGTAGGACCACCGACCGGGGCGGGAGGCCTCATCCAATCCAATACTTATGTCGAATGATCGATGGCAGCGTGGAAGAATACTGTAGTATTACGGGTAAGATCGTGTGACGCCCGTGCCGTACCACTCCTTGCACTCAATCATTGTCACTCCGACACCAACCATTGTGTGTATCATGTCCCAATCACGCGGTGGCCTTCGCTGTAGTTGTGACGTTTGTTTCGTAAATTGTTCCCTTTCACGCCCCAAGAGGGTCAAGCTCACCAAACTTACGCACCACACACACACCACTCTGGCCTACTGCAAGACTATCCCGTTCGATATTGACATCAGCATCCATACGGTGAATATGTTACTGTACCCGTTTGGATTAAGATGTGTTTCGAGTATACGATATGTGTCGTGTACCAATCAAGCATCCGTCGAACGCCGCCCGTTTCATGGCCTTGTCACACGGCACATGCCAAACACATGACTAGAGATTGGCCCCTTTAATATATTACCCGGGTACCCGGCGGGCATACCCAGTCGGACCCTAACCGTTCAACGGGTAGGGTCTCGACGCCAGTACTTGCGGGTTTTGGTAGCCACAGGGTGATGGCGTCACGGCCACCCTGGTACCCATGGAGGCACCGAGTGAGACATATTTCGCTGAGTGGTTGTTCGTGACTTGAGTGACGTAACAAACCACACTGGGCGGATGAATGTGTATGAACATCAAATTGACCGCTTCACATTCACATTATAATGTATAAACAGCCCTTATATATGTCCGTCCGAGGCATCTCACACCTTACACCTCACGAGAACACAGTACGTACGTAGCTCGGAAGCCACTGGTGGCAAAGGCGAAGGAGTACACCTGTGACGCGGCAGGATTTCACCACCTATACAAAATTGGTACCAGTTGGTTCGACTAGCCAACTAACTGACTTTAGTCGGCAAATCGGCAATCGAAGCCAGCTGACGACCAGCTGACTTGCCGACTTAAGTCAGGCCGGTGAAGAGCCTTATTAGCCCTCCCCAGACGACTGCACCCTCCGATCGAAACAAATAAAAGTACTGGGTACCAGGTATCCCGCATTCAACAATCCTTTGTACTATTAATAGTATGGAAACCCAATGAATCGGATAGTTGGCACCTGCACCTCCGGAGAACGACTAGCTATCACCCCGACTACCTAGTTAGTTGGTGACTCAAGTCGTAGCGACTTACGGCTCTACAATGGAGAGAACCACGCAAGGCTTCGCCTGTTGAATGGGGCCACGCCACGGGAAGTCATCCGGGTGGTTTTTTCAACGTAACCTTGCACTCGCTTCCGTGAGTCATTCTTTAGTTCGTCGCGAGGGCTTTCAGTGCCTATTGTGTACACTGGCGAAATTGCGGCGGTGGTCGGGTCAGACGGAGTAGACAAGAAGACAAACCGTTCACGCACACATATCGGACAGATGATCTACATATAGATAATCTACAGATAGATAATCTAAATCCTCTAGATCCTACGTTCGCCGTTTTCAGATGTTGCTCAGGAGTTGTATCGTGCAGGTCTCACACTTATCAATACGAATCCCATGCGGCAGACATTATCTAGATCGTGAAGGTCGTACATATTAGTGAGATCTAGGTTATGATATATTAATAGAACATCATCTACAGTAGATCATCATCAAACAATAATGAAATGGAGATCTCATCTGTTCCGTTGCGTGCATTGTTGCAGTAGTCGATGGTTTCGGGTGGCCTCTGTTCACAGCCTCACCAATTTCTCTTCAAAATGCATCCACCTAGTCGGTGTAGAGAGCGCTCATATGGTGGTGTTTGTTTATCTCGCTGCGCTGGGTAGCGCCTTACTCTACGTACTCCCATCGTCGTGAGCGATGTATACGCAATACTGGTGATAAATACAGGGTCAAATTGTTAGCGACTCAAAGTCCATTCACCGTCATACCCTAGCGACTACCGTGGGGGGGGAACACAGCATGGAAGAGCGAGAGTAAACTAACGCAGCGATTTTGGTTGATCTCCTCCGATCACATGTTGGTAACCTATCCGCAAACCCCAGGGGGGGACTCGATCACAGCCCTGGTCGCCACTGGTACGTCGTCTGGTGGTGAGCCCAGTTTGAACTCGTCCTCAAGCAAACGAAGCGATCCCCGGTGTGGTTCCATCAGCAGTCCTCCGAACGGTTCTCCGAACGGTCGGCAGGGAAGGGGGGGGCAAGACAGGACATCCGCTAATAGCAGCGGCGGTAATGGATCTCCAGTTGGGAGGGGACGTGTCAATGGCAGCGGGCAAGAGTCGCGGCGTGACACCGCAAATGGCAGGAGCAAGGTAACGTAGGCAGTAATAGTATAGCAGTCTAGTAGTAGTAGTAGTAGTAGTAGTAGTAGTAGTAGTAGTAGTAGTAGTAGTAGTAGTAGTAGTAGTAGTAGTAGTAGTAGTAGTAGTAGTAGTAGTAGTAGTAGTAGTAGTAGTAGTAGTAGTAGTAGTAGTAGTAGTAGTAGTAGTAGTAGTAGTAGTAGTAGTAGTAGTAGTAGTAGTAGTAGTAGTAGTAGTAGTAGTAGTAGTAGTAGTAGTAGTAGTAGTAGTAGTAGTAGTAGTAGTAGTAGTAGTAGTAGTAGTAGTAGTAGTAGTAGTAGTAGCAATGGTAGAAGTAGTAACCCGCCTTTAGCAATCCTTCCTACAATTATGGAAATCCAGCAAGTCGGATGATCGGATATAGGGACCGTATGTATAGACATCAAGATGAAGAGCAAGCGGCCTTCATGCTATACTCGCGGCCAGAGTGATAACTATATAGTACAGTATTACAGTATTACAGTAGTCCCCTTAAGAAGTACTACTACTGTAGTTGGTGACTTAAGTCGTGCCCACACGCAAGTCTAACCACCCCCCCCCCCCCTATCGCTCCCACGTTATGACGTCATTCGCTAAGGCCGACCGTTTGGCCGCGTCTATTGCTGAAGCTCTCAAGGAAGCCGGTCTCAGCGAAGGTCGATCCGTGAAACCGTCGGATATGCTGCGGTTGGGCATGGGGCTGGGGATTTCTCTCGGCGCTAACGGCTTGCTGAATGAGCTGGACAGCGAGGGTGGAGGTGGTGCGCAAGGAGCAGACGGGCGGGGAAGGGGCAGGCGTGCGGACGCTGGTGGTGGACAGGAAGTGGCAGCAGGCCGAGAGGCCTCGCTGGCGCCTCCCGTAGTCAAGGTTAGTGCACGGTGAAACTTCGTTTATTGTGCCTACTGTTGATTAGAAGGGACATCCTACTGTACTACAGTAGCTTACTGAGTCTACAGTAGCCTACAGAGTCAATGGTAAGAGGGCATAACGTATTACTACTACAGAGTCTACTGGGTCAAGAAGGGATAAGGTATCAGCACTGCAAGAGTAGCCTGCTCAAATCAGTGGCTAGAAGGGATAGCCTGCTATTCGTTTCGCGGTATACCTGCTATTAGTTTAGTTGTCTATGAATAGTTGTTCACGTGTTTAGTCCTTTACGAGTTGTTTTTAATGCAACTGCTGGGGAGCGAGAACTGGAGCGTAGTCATCGCCCAGTTCCACCGCGTTTATCAAGCTCTTGAGCGGACCGCATACAACCGAGAATGGAAATCATTTCATCAAGTTTTTGTCGTAACCCCCCCCTTCTAGGTACAATCTCGCACGGAACGCCAGTGCGAAAGGCGTTGATTCGACCGTCCAGATTTTGTTTCCGGAGTGGCAATACGCCAACACACGCGAATCTCGTGAAGAATAGACACCATAAGCATCATCTGGGTGCGGGTCGTCGACCTTCCCTGCCGCCGGGCGGATGTACAGTAGCTGATGTTGTCATGTATCTAGACCCACCACTGGTATGCGGCAGTGGCTTTCAATGAGAACCCTTGTCGTAGCCTTTGTTTTGACTTTGGTGTCGATTTGTCAGATGCTGCGCTTTTAACGGGCTCCCTACATGTGAGGTAGCTGCTATTGTTACGCCTCTCGACCCACTAATGGTATGAGGCAGTAGCTAACAACGATAACCCTTATCGTAGCCTATGGTTTTCTGTTGGTGTAAATTAGTCAGATGTTGCGCTCTGACAGGTTCTCTACACGTGTTGAATTTGAAGCTCATTGACTAGTTCAAGTTGCACTGTATGTATTTAACGTCCACATTATGGCACAGCTATTATTTGTGTAACGTCCGCACTGCAATGACACAGGATTCAGCGAGCGGACACCCCATCGGCCACGGACACGCCGAGCCGATCGCGGAGAAGCAGGAGTGTGCGGTCCTCGACCACGAAAGCGAAGCACAGCATTTGGCATCGATCGTGAGGGGCAGCACCGATCTCAAAACGTCGGATGAGTTCAAGGGGTTGCTGGTGAGTAAATCACATTGTGCTCACCAACCCACTCGTTCTGTTTTGTTTCGCGTTTAATGTCTTCACGGATGAACGAGCACATCACAAGCTCACACCCCCACCCGCTCTGCATTTTTTTCAAGCGTTAGTAGTCCGTGGCGCATGCGACGGGCTGTGAGTTGGCTTACAGATGACTTTACGGCTACAAGCATAGTCACTTCTACCAGGGGTTACGTCAGTACCCACGATCAACCCAAAATTATATACCAGGTATATCCTCGTATGCTCACACACAAACAAGACTTGGCTCTGAGTACTACTATTACGGGGGACCATAGTAAATGGAACCAAATATTGTTAGTGAACAAAGCGAAATATATAAGCCTTTGTATGTACCGTAGGTCCTATTTAGTATGGTCCCCCGTAATATTAGATGTTGTATGAGTATGTTCCCTCGTGATAAGAATGGTGTGTAATAGTTGGGTGTGGCGAAGCAAGCCAACGAAGTCACTTCTGTTTTTTAGTATTTACTGACAGTAGCAAGTAAACAACATAACCCGAGCCACAAACGTTCCAGTCGGATACAGAGGCGCAGAAACTCCGCAAATCAAGTGTAATAATTGCACGCCACCACCTAGTCAACGAATAACCAACTAAGAACTCGTCGCCGACTTATATTTAGCCAAGACAACTCACAGCCCTAGTGGTGAAGCTTTTTAGACGTGTCCTTTTGTCTCATTCTGTGTTTTTTTTAGCCTTTTTCAAGCGTGGATACGTAGAGAGACAGGATCGTTTGATGTTTTTACGTTCACGTGGGACATAATTAATTGCTGTATAACGTGAAGTAAATCGGTTGGTTTCACACAAGTGATGCAATCGTGGTTCAGCTCTTTGCTTTTTCCACAACAGGAAGGAAGGAAGAAAGGAAGGAAGGAAGATTGCCAATGCCGAGCAGGCTGTTTTAATCATTGTCTCGTCCAGAGCTTTCCTGTGGTGTTTTGCTCAACTTTGGCACCCTCGCTCTGTTGGCGAGCAAACGAGCGCCGAAAAACAAGCGCATCCCTGTTCGAAACTAAAGCGCTTGACGGTAGTTGGCGCAGAGCAGAGCCCGCAACTCATGCCGGTCAAGCCCAAGACGGCTCTCTGATGTAGAACTTGGACTCGCGTGAGGTTTCATCGCGATGTCACGATCTCATTGTTTCTTTGAATCAAACTTGAAAGTGGCGCAGAGGTTTAATTACGACATTATCACGAAAAAAGAAGTTCCCTTCGTATCCTACCCTAATTCACCTTTTCTCCCCCACGGAGAAAGACAATAAGTCGCTGCCCTTGCGGCGTCGCACGTGCATATTTTTTCATGGTCAGACCTTATTGCTTGTAGTTGTAACGCTAAGAAAGCGGCGATCGTAACCTCTCACACCCCTCCCCCGCTTCGTTGTTTCATTTTCAGAGCCTAGGAATGGTGCCTATGATTTGTATCGCTGAGAAAGCGGTAATCATTACGTTCATCTCCCCCCCCCCCCCTTCCCCCGATTTTTGCCTTTTGTGCGGCTCGCCAAACACCTCACGGCGCTTCGCGCTTGGTGCAAGCAACGTTTGCCCGGTCGATGATAGCCCGACGTGGTTCGTCCGGCATTGTAGGGGTGCGAGGGTCTATGGCCATACGACTACGGCCATGCATAACACGAGTACACCCCCCCCCTCCCGGAGTCACAACCTACCCCCCCGCGCTTCTCCGGCCCAATCAGCGTCGCACGTGCATTCTGTTTCCAGGTCACAGCCTATCCATACTAACGCTGGGAAGCATAACCTCCACCCCCCCCGCTCCGTCCCGGCATTGTAGGGATGCAAGGGTCTATGGTCATACGACTACGGCCATGCATGAGGTCGAGTACATCTCTCCTATCGAGTACACCCCCCCCCCCCTCCCCCTCCACTTTCCCGGCCGGTACAGGTCGTTCCCCCGGCTAAGCCGAGCGCGAGTCCGGACGAGAGCTATAAGCTAGTTCGACCAGAGGTGAGCCGCAACGCAACCATTGCCACATGCACGTACGTACGGATGTGGTCGAATCCGAAAATGTAGTAGTGCTAACAGCCGACTTCGAAAGTGGTAATAAACAGCATTAATAGTAGAAGAGTGTTTCTGAGAGGCATGGCTGTAACACACCATTTACCACATGCACGCGCTCAGTCGATTTGAAACATACAGTAGCACCAATCCCAGTGGCCTCGGAATAGTATCGTGAAAAAACTAACTGTATGCCGGCGATATCGGGTGCAATCGACGCTCTTAAGGAGCCCCGCTGGTCATAAAATCAAAAATGGTCAAAATTTGCTACCCCTATCACAACACGCCTCCGTATATACTGGTACATTACACGCAAGATAAAACATTCCCTCAGGAGATGATGGAAGTCGATTTTATCCAAAAGTAGGACAGCTTACACGCACACGACAAAAAAAGTAGTGGCTTCGGATTTATTTCCATAGTGGACGCATCGCTTGAGAAATCGCGCTCTCCCAGGTGTCGAGGAACCCAGCTTGGAAATTCGCCGTAGGGGGTGTGTTGTCTTATCACCCGTGTGATAGAGCAGTCACCCTACGGTGGCTCTTTTGGGGGCAACCTCCTCTGATCGATTGAGGTCCTCAAGTAGGCAACTATATACTTAGTATACTATACCGGTTAGTATGATACTTTTACTATCGACAGAACATTTGCTTTAGAACTGCGTAGCGTGTAGAAATCTTGCCTGGGTTGAGAGAGCAGAAGTATTCCGAGTCGTGTTTCGGGTGGTGATATATCGGGCTCTTCACGTGAGCAACCCATAAAATAAGCCACCATCCCGAACGGGCCTTTCCGAACAAAACTATTGTACAAATATCAAATCATAGAAGAACATTTCGGAAAGTTGTGGCCTCCGGAATCGGATATTTGTTCACTAGGCGACCCTCTATCTGTGATCGCGCAGTGCTTGCCTTTTTAGGACCAATTTTCAGAAAGAAATTATGGGGAAAATAGTCAAACAACTCCAGACGAAACATATTTCACGTTTGAACAGGAAACATTACGTAACAAGAGACATATAAATAATAATATTTTCAACCCTCATCTTCTGTGTCCACAAAACAAAAGCTCATGTTTTGAAATATCCTGATCTAAAGTATGTACCTGGCACATAGTTTACGTTTAGTCATTTTTCCGACCTAAAATTGGAGAATCAATATTTTTCGTATTTTCTGGATTTATTTGTAAATGGTGTAAGACCCAAAGTATGCCAGGTGGTTTGGTCAGTATTCACAACAATCCAAGTGAGAGCACGCAGCAATACGACCATGAATAACAGTCAAGAGTGTCATGCAAGTGTGCCGGAGATAAGGCACGCCTTGCTTTGTGTAGCTCGGGTACACCCCCTACCTCCTCAGCAGCCTGAATGAAGTCACCTGCTTCGTCGGACCGACGCTGTAAAAAAATGTCAATTTTGCTCTCGACTTATTTTTCCCTCTAAGGTATGCCATGCCTTCAAGTCTCAAAGGGGCTAACTACTGTGGAGGCACAAGCACGTTATGGCCATTTTGTTTTTGGCTGACGGGGCTCCTCAACTCAATATCGATGTTTTATAAACACCTACCAGGTATAGATTTTCACAAACAAACAAAAAATTATACGCCTACAGTAGGCTTTGAGATCGGTCACGGGGTTGCACTAAGTCTTTTATTTTAGTGTCTCTCATACTATGTTTTAGAGATCGTTAATATCAAGTGAGCCTGACCCTCAGAAAGCAAAATTAGGGTGCGTGCACCCGCCGTAGTATGCGTCTGTAGCGATACACATGCCTTCGAGGGTAAGCTTTCGGGCAGAGGAGCCAATATTAGCTAAAACCGCTCCAAACGCTTGAAAGAGAAGCGTCCAACGACTTGGGTTGTAATGTCGGAGCAACGACTTGCGTTGTACTGTCGGAGAGGTAACAAACCGCTCGATCTGACATTTCCCCCCGGCGAAAGCATTTCCGCTTTACCCCACCTTGTTTTTTCATCTCCACGTTTACTTCGCGGTTGCTTCCCGTTGCGCTGGCATGTGTGTGTGCTCTGTCACTGTCCGCATTCCCCCTCGCCCCACCTCAGGACATGGAGTTGGATCCTCGTCGGAAAGCAGAGCTGGCCATTCCCATCGTCGCCTATCCGGAAACGCTCTGGAAAAAGCAGTATCGAGTGAGTAAATGGTTTCCGACGTGAAGATAATTGTTTCCTGGCAGGTATGCATGGGACGTTTCTTACGTTCTTAGGATGACGGAGATTATACTAGATAGTGCCGATTATGGCAGCACCTACCTTTGTAGCTCCTTTGGTGGTCGTGGGTTTTCGGCTGTGGTGTGTCGTGGTGTGGTGGGGTGTGGTGTGATGTGCCGTGATGTGCCGTGATGTGAGCGTCGTGGCAAAAATGCCTCACGCAACTGAGAACAGCCCTATCCTAGGGATTCGCAAGGACGCCAACAAACTTCGGCGCTGAGAGCTACTCGTTCGACTGGCTTCTTGTCCTGGTGTGTTAGTGCTACTCGTTCGACTTGCGTCTTGTCCAGATCGTCAGCAGCGTTAAAGGTCGATGACAAATACGGAGCATTCCAAAGCACGGCGTATCAGGATCACCCAACCATGCAACTCCATCTTACAGCCAACCGTGGTCAGCATACGGACATTCTCACCAAGGCTATTGGGCACATGTTGTTTTTTTAGAAACACATCAATTTATTTTTCGGGATACGCACAAATCTGTTGCTTGTCATTTTGGTGTTTGTGTTATCGAAGCTTCGTCAGTTGGTCCGATGCCAGGGAGGGTGTCCGATATAGTGGTTATACTTGATTACAGTATGGGCTCGTCAACGAGAACCATGTCATATGAGCAAACCTTGAAACCTTATTGTGGCACCATCCTTGAACAACGTTGAGCATACGCCATTGTATAACATTTAGTGTAGCTCTCGCCACCAAGAACGATTCCTTAATCGGCTCATTATCTTAGCGTCCTCCAGAAAGTGAGCCTTGTATTACTATTACCTGGTAGGTTATTTCTTATTCGTGCACCCATACTGTATGGTGCACACACAGGGGCACGGAGGAGCCGGAGAGGGAGAGTCTTGGCAGCCTGCAGGCGGTGATCGGGCGGAAAACCAGCGCGCCAAAAGCTCCCGAGGAGTACCGATGCGAAGGACAAACGAACCGCTACCGGAAGGCTTTCTGAACGCCATATCTCACACGCACGTCGGAAAGCAGGTGTGTTCAGTGCTCGTCCGTGTGTAGTGTGTTCAATGCTCGACGGGCGCCAGCAACTGAGGAGTAGCCTGCCCTGAGGGAGGCGTTGGCGTATCTCAAGCCTTTCTGGGCGGTATGTCATTCGCCCTCCTCAAGAGCGACCAGCCTGATGTCAACGTTTTATCGCTAGGAACCGCAAAAACGCGAATGCTCATCGTCTGCTCGCTGTTTACTCCCCCGCCTCATCATTCCATCATGCCAGCATGGTGCTAGTGGCGAGCGCAGCTCGTTCTGGTATTGCCGGTGACCCAGAAATTGGCAAAAAGCTACGGTAACGCACTGGGAGCTTCGAAACACAACGCAGCAGCACTCAGCTCAGAAGTCGCTGAGCTACGTACAACCACGCTACCTCGGCTTGGCCCGTGACTTGCCGGGGTTTTTTACGAATTTTGGTTAGTTTGTGTCACCCGCCTCGTATCGATACATACCGTCTCCAAACAAAGAAATATTAATTCATGAGCTCAATCCTTCATCACCTCATACACGGTACCGTATTGTATTGAGCTTATTTCAAACTTTCAACCTACCCGCCCATTTCCCCGGTTGTGTAGCACTGCGACTACCTGCCCCATGTGCCGAACATGCCTCAAGCAAGGGCGGTAGGGCGTGTGAAACCGAGATCAGCAGCGGAAGACTGGTTCGCGGTCGGATTCGACCCTTGGTCGGCGGGTCGAGAGCCTCTCAGCGCTGAATTCATACCTACCCTGAGCATTAAACAGGTGAATGAATCTCTTGGTGGCTCGAGTGAAACATGTTCGTCTATTAGTCGCTTGCGAGGGAGGGTGTGTGTATGTGGTGTGGACAGAGTTCGCGAGGATTCTCTGCGATCTTCGCGTAAGTTAACTATTCCCCTTCAGTGAACTACAGTGGCTCTGGGACTGGGGTACCCAACGCAATCAAGTCTACTCCTGTGGTGAATGACGTAGCTCTCAGACTGTGGTACGTACGTAGCATAAGGAAGTCCTCGCCTTTAGTGATTGAACTAGCCCTCGAACTGCTGTAGTGCATAAGTATCGTGGCTCAAGTCTTCACCTCTAGTAAACTAGCTCTTGGAGTGCTGTACCACGCAATGAAACCAAGCCTCTGCCTCTGATGAACTACTTTAGCTCTCGAACTGTCGTACATAGGTAGCGTAATTACAGCCTTCGCCTGCAGTAAGCTATATCTCGGCCTGTGGCGCGTCCGTACATAGCGTGACGAAGCGTTCGCCTCTATGGATGCACCGCTGGGGTTGAGCAGGAAGACCTCGGCGCCGACGAGGAAGGAGGGGGAATCTCAACGGTCCCGCAGGCTGGATACCTGGAACTCAAAGACGCCACGGGACACGCAGAGATGGCCATTGTATCCGCCGAAGAGGTGAGATCAATGAGAATGAACAACCGACCCCCTTTAACCCCTCTACTCTTACAGGAGGGACTATAGTACTACACAGAAGAAACATAGTATTAATAATACATGGTAATACACAGTACTACATACCTGGTACTGAGTTATACAGGGTAATACCTAGTATTGCATAGTAATACATAGTGATACATGGTAATACATAGTAATACATGGTAATACCTAGTATTGCATAGAAATACATAGTAATCAGAACCCAAGGTGGGCAAAAAAAGCAGGTACGAGTATCTCCCTTATGTTTGCACACCATATTTAGTTATCATCATTGAATACTATAATATCTTCCCTCGCTATAGCACAACACCGCCCCACTCTTGGTGTGTCATTTTGCACCTTTTTGGCTACACCTAGAGGCCTCAGCGGGTTCCGCACACATACCATTTGTCCGACCAGATACCTTAATATTTGCTCTGCTCCTATTAAGGCCCTTATTTTCGACAAGTTGTGTGTGTTTTCCTGGTTTTCTGCCTTTCTTGAAAAAACAAGAAGATAAAAAAAGAGGGAAAAGGGGAAAAGTTTCCTGAAATTAGGAAATCCGATAGAAAAAGGGCAAAAAAACAAGAAATAAACACAAAAAATAGGGAGGGGGAAACGTCGAATCAGGAAATTTAGGATAAAGCACTCTTCGGTAAGAACAGAATAGCCCTTGCTTTGGTTATTGTTAACACCATAAATTCATTCATGTTTGTTCTCTTTTGCCATTTGTAATTCACACGCTACTCCGCTCCCCCCCGGTTCCTTCCGACCCCAATAGCGCGGCACCGCACGTCTTTCGGCGCATCGAAGTTGTCACCCCTCGGGCAGATCATCTACAGATCAGATAGATCAGACATATTAGATAGATCATCTAGTTCATCACCTGCCATTGTGAAATGGTGAGCAGAATCTGCGTATATACTACAGATCCAAACCAGGAAGAATGTGTTATTACTACATCATGCTGATCATACGGGTACCATCCGGCAACAAACATAAACCAAATCATACAAGATCGGGACTGTATCTGACATGAAAGGTCTAGGTCATGAAGTGGGGAGTATCTGTAGATGATCTGTACATGATCTGATCGGTTTTTCTGAGGTGTGGAAATTTTGCGCGTTAGGCTCCCCCTTGAGGCCGTGGCGGGTTCCGTACACGACATGTTCCCATGTAAACACTGGTCTCCTTACGTCTTGTGCTACATACTCCACCCCGCCCTCACCGCCCTAGAAGTTAGTTGGCCCTAAACATGTCCCAGAACCAACCTCACCGTTAATCTTAACCGCCGCGGCAAATAAACGCGCCTTGCCTAGCCCTTGCGCCGCCGCCGTAATAAAATTTCTTGCAACGTGGCCGCGCGCGCCCTCTGCCGCAGGCTAAAATGGCTTCCGACTTTGAGCAAATCACGAGCTGGGCGCGGCATGCTCGCTACGCTGACGTCGAGACAGCCATGAACCAGGTGACAAGCAATCATTAATTTTGTATCTGGTTGTTATTTGGCTGCCACAAACCTTTAGGGTTTTCAACGGGACAACACGACGGCATTGAGCAATGATTCCTTACTGCATCGGTCGCTGCTTGGTTCGGGGTGCGAGGGGGGGGGGGTCCGTAGAGTTTTGATGACCGCACGGCATTGCGAAGACTCGTAGGGCATACAGGGCGCAGTATGATATGTTTTGTGGGTTTTCTTATTATTTTTCGGGAGATATTTCTGAGTGATCACCATTGAAGCTCATGCTGCATATTTATCAGATGACAACACTCACTGATACTACGAGTAAGTCATACTACTTGTCCTGCTACTGTGTGACACTATCACCCGTTTGGTGAGATAACACACCCCCTCGGACGAATGTGATACTATAGCTGATTTTCTCGACATCTGCGAAGGCTCCAACGCAAAGCGATGCACCTACATATGGGAACATATCCTCGAGGTCTTTTCAAAGCCAGCATGTTCGTTGTGTATGACCCGCCTGAGTTTGGATAAATTCGCCTCGAACATTCGTCCCAGGGGGTGTGCTATCTTACCACCCGTGTGTTATGTCATCACCCGTGATAGTGTTTTACGATACACTTACCCTCGCACTACCCGTACACGCTACAGTGGTTGAATATAGCGCTCTCGCCGTTGCTAAGGTCGCTATACTGCAATCAAGTTAATCAAGTTGATCAAGGTAATCAAGTTATTAACGTTGATCAAGTTGATCAAGTTAATCAGGTTGATCAGGGTATTCGAGTTCATCAAGTTCATCAAGTTCATCAAGCTAATAAAGCCAAAGGCAACAGGCTTTCCGTGTCTCAGAAAATAAAGGTACCGCACGATCTACCTGGCACTGAACAGCATGGGAGATACTTTTGTTTTTCACGAGTCCTTGAAAGTAGCCTTGGTCTAAACGTTTTTAGGACGGGCTCTTGGGAAGAGTCCCGCTAGGTCGGGTGGAACATCAATTTAGCTACAGCAAAGTTATCAGGGCTATTCGCGGGTCAACATCAGATCGGGAGGTCTTCAACTTCTCACGGGCCGTGTCGGGTCGGGTTAGGACACCCCATCCGACCCGATCCGTGAATTTTGTCCCGACCCGCAAACAGCTCTGAAAACGAAAAAGGGGAAAGGGGAGAGGAAAGGTTTGATTGGAGTTTTCGATTGGACTTAAAATATTAGGGTTAGGGTTAATAGGTTAGCACAGAGACAGAGTGGTACCAAGTACTGTTTATGGGGCTCCGCATTTTGAGACCCTTAAGCCGTTGAGCCCTCTAGGACTGTTTAGGACTGTTTAGGACTGTTTAGGACTGTTTAGGACTGTTTAGGACTGTGTAGGACTGTTTAGGACTGTTTAGGACTGTTTAGGACTGTTTAGGACTACTATTTAGTTGTGGGGAGTAAGTAAACACTGTGAAGTTGAAGCAGACTTGGGTTTCTGTACAGTGCGGGAGTAAGAGGGTTAATCCATGCCTCACCCACCGATTGCAAGCTAAGCTAAGCCGGATATGGTATGATACCCAACCAACCCCATGGGCTATGATAGGTATCTCACAAACCATACGCATTGTCACATCGTCCAAACACATCAACCAACCCCATGGGCTATGATAGGTATCTCACAACTCATACGCATTGTCGTATTGTACAAAACACGTACGATCCAAACGGTACCGGCTTGGCTAGTAGTTGAGCTCCGTCGGCGAGAAAAGTGTTTTGGGTCAAACATGTTAGAGTTCCCCAACACCTGCCCTAGCACGGGTCTTACTGTAACCTACCTGCTACTCGAACTAGAACTAGAACTCTAACTAGAAGTAAAACGGACGGATGCATTCTACGCTACGGGTGCCCCAAAAGCTTCACAGACTCCCCACGCGAGGATCTCCTCTATATATAACTCGTATACCTCGTACGATACCTCATACACAAACTGATCCTGACAACAATGATCCGCATAACGTATCCCAATGAGCACTCCCCTCCCGTATTGTTTCGAGATACATACTTACCACTCTAAACAGTTCTGGGCGGAAATACAAGAAAGGTTCAAGAAAAACTATGAATATGAAACCCTAACCCTCAAATTTCCGGCCAGAAGGGTGCATCGAAACAGAAATGTTTCGCTCGAAAATGTAACCCAGATCGTGTGTAATAGCACGGCTCAAATTAGGGCGGCAGCATCTTGACACCACCGGCGCCCGATAACCTTTCGTCCATGCGACGACCACCACCCCTACTACGTACAGGCGGATTGGACGATGCCAATAGACTACCAGAACGAGCTCGGGGTGACCCTCCTTCACGTGGCGGCCCAAAACGGAAACAAGCGCATCGCCAAGCTTTGCCTCCGGAAGGGGGCCGACGTCAACAAGTGTAACAACAACGGCCAGGTCGGTGGTAGCCGAAGGAAAGCAGGACACCAAAAATACTGACGATGGGGTGAAAAATATTGTTTAAGTGTTAAAAAGGTTTGTTACCTCTCCCAAGGAAAAAAATCAACTTCATGGAATGCATTTCGACCGGTAGCCGCGAAGAACGACAAGAAAATATCGGAGGTGGCTTGAAAACTGTGTTCGTTTGCGGCAACTGTTGGGTTGGCAGGGGATGGTGGGGTTAGCTCATCGGCGATGTGACCCCATAACCAAAATATGTGCTAAGTGATTCGTGTGTCCAGGTGTCGCCCCCACACCCTTACTGCTGTAAACGTTGGTGGGGGGAAACAGAAACGGCGAAACTTTGAAGCGTTCACACGTAGGACAGATTACGATCTATACATAACCTACTAGTAGATCATCTAGATCAATCACAATCTGCCGTTCTGAGGTGTTGTGCGGGATCTGTACAGTACAGATCCAACCCAGGACACACGGCGTATGCCATGCAGGTTGTACGGCCTCCACCCTGCAGCATGAGCTAGACCATACAAACCCAAGAATATATTTTCCATCTGCCGCTGAATTATCTACAAGTAGTAGAGTAGATCATCAAGTGAAAATCAATGACATGTCCGAGGTTTGAAAACGGATGAGGGGGCTCTGGTAACTGGCAAGCGCGTGGACTATCATTTCGAGAAGCTCTTGTCTCTTCGATGTCGACCCGTTAGACCCACATCCAAAAGAAGCCATCTTCAATGCCGAAATCATGTACGGTACCAGCGAAAAGTATTTCCAACGCACACGCTCCCTAACATACCCAGCTAGTACGGTCATACTTCGTGTATATGGCTTATTGCTATTCCGTTCGCCAACTAGCAATGTGTAGCGCTTATTCTAATATTGCCATCTAGATAAAAAGGGAACCCATAATCCGATTTATTGTCGAATGTAGATAACTCTTGTCGTCCTCAAGCACCCCACACCCCCCTCCCTCCCAACCCCACGTTTGTGGCCTTTTCGCAGACCCCTCTGCATTACGCTTATGGCTACGGCTTCGAGAGCTTCGGGGAGTACCTGATCTCGAAGGGGGCGGACGACAGCATAGTCAACGCTGACGGTCTCACGTGCTACGAGGGTCTAAGCAAAGATAATCTGGGGCAGTTGTGATGACATCGTTTCTTACGTTTGCACATACATATCAGACAAGGCAACGATTTAAAAATAGATCACGATTCAGATCGCCCACCACTGCTAGATCCCACGTCTGCCGTTGTGAGATGCTGGGCAGGATCTGAAGAGTGCAGAACAAACGCAGGAAAACATGTGTTAGAGCATGCACGTCACACGGCTACGACCCGACAACGTGAGCTAAACCATACAGATCATGCACATCATACTGATCAGACCAATCATACAGACCAGGAACTATCTAGGTCGTCAAGTGGGGATATGATATAAATTATCTGTCCGGTGTACGTGAAAGTAAAGTTTGTAGTGGGTGCAGCTGTATCACACTTTAGGTACTTGCACTTGTGCCTGCACACCAGGTACCTGGTAGATATGTTCGTGTGTCCTGTTGTGTTTTAATTGTTGTAGGAGCTAGGACTTGTCTTGTGATGTCTACCTCGTCGTTCGGGAAGCAGTGCAGTGCTTCACGCTGTGAAAATGAGTTGTCCGTACTAGCCGATGCCATTTGCTACGAAGTAGCTTGGTCCGAGTATGTTAATTCGTGAAAATGCCTGGTCTACAGAGCACACAAGAGAGGGTATTTTATGGTGGGCTTCGTAGAAGTAGAAGAGCTTGAGGTGGCCTATTAACATATTTTTGCCACCATCAGGTGGCTTCGCCGGTGCTTCTGCCTGTTGAACTCGACCCGCTAATAACAATGCATTTTGCTTCCATGTGGCCCGACATATCGTACCCGCAGTTTTCCTGTCACTCGGCATTTTGAATCGAGCGATCTGACTGATCAACTTACTATGGTTGTCACATGACGTCATCCATAGGGGTGGGGTCGCTTTCGGAGCGGGGATTCATATAGAAAACGATGATTGACTAGAATTGCCTCCTCACAAACGACGTCATATCCCCCACCCCGACTGTGAACCAAGGAGGTCAGTATTAATGGGAGACAGCACTTCCCGCCCTTGACAGAAAGCAAAAAAGTTTTGCCCTGACATGACTTGATTGACACCAAACTGGTAGGTTTCAGTGTGGAGCACTCGGCCCTACACCCTGGGCATCGCATATTTTGCCTTGCTTGGCATGTCTCCTGACATATTCGCTGTCAACAGGCACGTATTTCATGTGCATGACTGATGCTACCCGATTTGGCTCAGTCTGATCTTTGAGCACCCAACCTACAGCTATTTTGAACACAAAACCATAGTGCCACTCTAGTTGTCCGTACGGGCAGAGTTGATATAATCGATAAAGTGTTGTGTCAGACAGCGTACGTACCAACGTTTGCCGTGAACCCTTAAAATCTTTGTCTTCACAGTGAAACAACAGTGATAGCCTTGGCTTTTTTCCCCATTTTTGTTCGAAATCCTTCGGTAGATGGGTGGAAAGAACAACGCATACTATTGATACGTACTTCCACATACATATAAAGAAACTGTCGTTTGTCGATTACTCTGCTGCCGCAGCGGCAACGGTTATTGTATTGTACTTAGTTCCCAATGGTGCTGCCGCGGCAACAACGGCAGCTCAAGATCAACCGTGACTCCGGACAGGCGCGAGTGGGTCTGTCGGCCCAGGCAGGTGTAACGCCACCCATACGTCCTCGCAAGCCCTCGTGAAATCGTGACGATGCGCCTTCGAGGGGGGGGCATTCGAATTTGCGGGCCCTGCCTCTGATGGTCATCATGAAACGAAGCACGGCGGCTCGCAATCCTACAGCAGTACAGTACTCGTAGTGAAAATATATGGTCTAACTGGGTGGCCAAATTTATGTCAGGGCCTGCATCGCTGAAGCATCTGAGCGAGATGATAACCCGGGGGGCACAACATCAGGGTGCGCGTGGTCCCGGGTCTATCCGTGCTTGTGACCGCGTGTCGCGACAGACTGGTGCTCTGTAAGACGCGGCGAGTTGTAGACGGGAGCGGCGCTCGAATTTTAGAAACGCTGCACTGGTGAAACGCCACGCAAAGCTTGAAAAAAGGTACGTGAACCGAGCGGGGGACGCTGCAGCTTGGCACCCAATCCAATTTTCACGGGCTTCTGACGAATGTCGTGATGTCGCTGGACTGTTTGCTGTATTTTACCTTCACGAGCTCGAGGATATTCTTGTCCCGTTTCTAGAGATATTCGTGAACCATACAGCAGTAGCCACGATCGGAGATGGACCATTTGGTCTGATCTAATAGCTGATACAGAAGGATACAGCTCTCAGGCCCTAAAAGAAGCAGGCCCGTTGGATTTCTGAGACCGACTTACCTGTTGTGTTGAGAGCTCGACCAGTGATCCGGTGCAGGGATGATCGAGCGGCCACGTGAAGAGGAAAGCGATGCAAGAGGGGTATTGCAAGTAGCCAAAGCAAACACTCAACAAAGCACCAGACATGAAGACGGGCACGAAGGGCAAGGTAGGGCCCAAGGGGCCAGGGGTTTATAGGACGGGTATCGCAGATCACTTAGCTTTGACTTTCTCTGGGTCACTTGGTGACGTTTATAGTAAACACTGGGTGTTCCCGGAGCCTCGTTACTGGCGATTTATCCGAGACCGAAGGCGTTCTCACACCGGAGATCCTCCCTGCCACTATAAGATGCGACCGAAAGAGCTATTTAAAGCTTACATTCTGCCCATATAATTAGATCCGACGCGTGACACTGGTCGAAACAGTTGTCTCACGCAGTATTATACTCCCCATAGCGCTGGCCACGACACTCGCAACGCTTTGGGCCATTCACCCTGGCGACCCTCGCAGTAGCACCCCCCCTGCTTGACGCATATCCATCGTCGGCACAAAGCGGGCACCCCGGTACTAGCCCGGCGACAGCGTGTGCGCCTTCCTCCTTGGTCCCCCGTCGTCGGACCGGCGTTTGTAACACCCCCCCCCGGCGCATAATGCTAGTCCCAGGGCGGGATTTCTTGCCGTCAGGTGTGCTTTTCGTTTTCAGCACCCCCGTCACTGCAAGGGCCCGGTGCATGTGAGCGTCGGTTCCAACCGGCGACTACGATGATTAAGCGATTCTCGTCTCCTCCTCAGCTCCCCGCCGCTGTATCAACCCCATAGCCCGGCGCATGTCAGCCTCGGTGCCAAGCGCTTCTTACGACGATTCGCCGACCCTCCGTTCCTCCTCGGCTCCCCGCCGCTGCAACATCCCCTCAATTCAGCGTCGGTGCCTATCGGGCATCACGATCATAGATCGCTTCAGTGCGTGCGTCTTCCTCCTTCGCCCCTCGCCGTCGGCTCAATGTTGCAGCGCCCCTCCTTTCCGCGGTGTTGACCTTGGACGGTGTTGAAAAGAGCGGCATTCCTGGCACACGTACGTTCTTCAGTCTTCCTTCTCCGTCTATCGCCGTCGAGCCGATGTTGTAGCGCCCCTCGTTTGCGTGGTTCTGCCCTTGGACGGTGGTCAGAAGAGCGGCGGTCCAGACTCTCGTGCGGGCGTTCTTCAGCCGTCCTTCTCCGTCCATCACCTTCGGCCCGATGACGCAGCGCCCCTCATTCCTGCGGTGCTGACCTTGGACGGTGGTGAGAAGAGCGGCGGTCCTGACCCTCGTACCTTCTTCACGACTTGCAACTGTCAGCGCCGCTTCTGTATAACACACTCGGAGCCTGTACTCACCTGTGAAAAATGTTTTTTCCTGCCCCGCCTGCATCTGAGGTAGGGAGCCCTTCTTAAAGGCTTCCGTGTACACATTGCGAACAACCTACACGTCTACCCTTTTGGCCTGACACAGGTTCCACTGTAAGCTACCATCGTCTTATCACACAACCTTACCTATAACTGAGACTACATAGAGTTATTCCAGTATTTCGTCGTACGGTTATACGTGGCCACACTGCTTACACACACAGGGAGGGGTGAATGTCTACTTTGCCCCTGGCTATATATCTGCGCGCTTGACTATGTCTAAACTGTTGTAACGGTGCATCGATTGATTTTCAAATATATTGGCGTACTAGACTGTGTCGATATTGCAATAATTCACGTGCCTTCCCCAGACGTTTCAATTTGCGCACTGGACTGTGTCGATGCTGCTACCATCCACCTTCGCGAGACGTTTCTCACTACTATGCCTTTTACAATACGTAAGCTCGCATACATCTGCCTCTCTCAAGTTTGTCGAGAGATCTCTATCAATAGTCTCTTTGTGCTGATACCATATTGTGATACACTGTATGACTTCTTCTGGCGATGATTTTAACCCTTTTAGAACCGCAGTCCCGTTTTGGGGACAAACCAGTCAAATTAGAAGTAATTTGTCCCCAAAACGGGATTGCGGTTCTAAAACTGCATTGAAAGTGGGTACTCCTTGTGAATGTGGAGGTGGATTTTGTATATCGATTTAACACAGGCTGTAAGAAGTTCATGATGAGCCCTCTTTCTACGTTGGCCTCCTCCTATGATATACCCCTCTGACCCAAAATAACACGAACGTTTGTATTCCAAAATTTTATGCTAACTGTCCTTATATTTGCGATCAGAGTAGTAGATTTTTATTTCGTATATTTCGCGTGCTTCAACTTATACGAGCACTACCCAAGGTTATTATCTGATTCCGAGTGAGTAAGTCGTTGAAAGGTACTGGCGTGTACCCCACCCCCCCAGCACAAACACTGTCGGCTGGTGCGACTCTTTCGTGCTAAAATCAATAATGAGTCTTGAAACGGGGTTAATCCACAACCGCTTACAAACCGTACCCCTCGAACACCGATTTTGGTGGATGTAATAGTAGGAAGGTGGTGACAGACACCCCATCAGCACGGAAACTGTCCACCAGTATTCCGATCACACCTCTCGATTTGTTTGTCCACCTGCCGGCCACTACACTTGAAGCGACAAATAGCAAGGTGTCCTGTCAGGTTGCGTAGATCGTGCCAAAGCTCGCCACGTTCTATCTCGATCTCGGGTTAAACAAAAGTCTATCTGTACGAGGTGTGGCTACTTGCACATGCACTCGTTCCTTCGTGCATATATATGAGTATTTACACCTGGTATACGCTTTCTCCTCGTGCTTCAGTATCGTCTCACAGAAGAGAATAGTGCTGGATTGCTTTCGGCTTCCTCCGCTTTCCGGGTCCTCTACGAGCATACGGTCGCGTTCCGGTGTCGGGA
>JARUPZ010000845.1:0-28001 GCA_031213475.1 Nereocystis luetkeana | reverse complement strand
GGACGAGCCCGTCCTTGCCGTATTGCGAGAAGGGAACGTCCCTGGTCAGGGCCATCCAGTAAACCTCGGTCTGCTGAGCGGCCTGCACGGTCATGTGGTATCGCATCAACGAAACAGAGGGGAAACCACGATATCCAACATGTGACGATAACTCGGTTATTCGTGCAAACAATATGATTCAGCAGCGTATGACAGTTCTGCAGAACGACCGGTACACCCACAAACACCGACAACAAACACAAAAACGACCATCAGCTGCGCGGGAAACCCGCGTCCCGCCCAAATACGCGATTACCATGCTCGGGTCGCTACGGTTCAGTAGCAGCAAGGACAGCTTACCAGCCTTTCGGAGAGGAGGCTGTCGGGCGTGGTGATGAAGACACTGTCGCTGTAGAATCACCAGAACACCGATAATGATGGTCCGGATGCCCGGGGACGTGCATCGACAGCAGTCACGCGGGTAGGACCAAACGCAGCACATGGTTAGTCGAATAACGCGATATTGATTGAAGAGCACGGGGGAGGGGGTGCATTTTGATTGCCGATACCAAGGAATTGAAAGGCACAGTCGTGCTCATCACAAAGGTGCCCACAATCAGACTTCGCGTTTGCAAGCATCGCTCGAGGTCAGGCAAGCAACGTCCAGACGTTATATCCAGTAGCTGATATATGTTCAGAAGCATAGTTATATTTCAGTTACAAGTGAACGCATCGACGCACATGCACACGGCCGTACATACCTGTCGGCACCAGTGACTTGGTGCGCTGTGCCGCCGAGCGGGTTGGTCAGCTTAGCTCCACCAGGTCCGGCTGCCCCAGAGGGCACCTCCTCGCATACGTTGATGTCGCTCGTAAAAATGCAGTCAAGCAACTTCTGGTAGTCGGCCGGGTCCACCTGTAACAAAAGTACACAACGCCGTCGTTCGTGCCGGACAACAAAAACAGTATATATATGGGTGCTTTTAGTTCGAGGCGGCTGGAGGTGTTGGAAGTACAAGGCTGAAAGGCGCGATAGATTCGTAGTTTGTTTTTATCGAAATGATAACGATATCGTACTGACTGTAAAGTATTTCATACATACGGTTCCTTCAATATTTTGCCCATTCGAGGGAGATAGATACGGTTGTACTGCACGTAGAAGATGAAAACGCATCACTACTTTGTACACTGATGTGCTGGTTGGGTATACGATGCGATACAGTATAGTAGTAGTAGTAGTAGCAGTAGTAGTAGTAGATCAGTAATGGTGTTTTTTTAGTGGGCGTAGGGCTCGTTTTACTTCTGATTCTGCGTAAACTGAGCGTTGCTCTATAACTTCTCACTCACCCCGTTAGAGACTTCAGAGGGAGGACGTGACGACGTACTACTTACTGTACAGTCCTATGATGATTACAGCATTCACCCACACACCTTAAGGCCGGGTTGCCGACTTAGGGAAGCTCTCTTAAGCGCAACACAAGCAACTATCTATGCGCGACTTGAACGCAGAACGATGGTTCCCGGAATGCTGAGCCGCACCCCCTAGATGGTTGGCGGCGTGGCCCTTCTCGCTCTTTTGTTGTGCCGATATACATATATATATGCGGTGACATGGGTCCTATGAATAGAAGGGGATCTTAATACTCATTGATTCGTACCCAATTGTCGTATGCACGGGCTCTACTGTATTCTCCGCCCCTCACCGCGTAGTGGAGAATATGTAGACATGTGGCTCATTTCGGTGTCCTACACGACCACCAGCATTCTTGAGTAAATAGGGATCTTGACACCAAAGTTCGTAAAACTGTTCACAAGAAGCTAGCTTACGATAATGGCCGAAACAGTCAGTGTTCATAACAATGATCATATCAAAGTTCGTGCTCCGAGTCTCGTGCTAAACTATACCTGTCCGAACTTGTCGTGCGGGAGCGTCTTGTGGTACTGCGCAGCGAAGAGCGGGACATTTTCCTCGTCGCCATTGGTGATGTGGCACGTAGGTCCGACCGCGAACTCGCTCTTGGCGATGGCCAGGCGGCTCTTGAGGGTCACCGTCGCCCGGGCCACTGGCTGTAGACGTAGTCAAGGATCGTGCAGCGTAAACAGATCGGCATTGTGAGTTACTGTAGTGGCCAGCTAGCTTACTTGACCGTGTCTGACATAACTATGCCTGTGTACTCAAGGTTCGTCGAAGTTGTTGGAGTACCGTACCTGTAGCGCAACACCAGGTTAGGTATGCTTCCACTCATAAGCCAAAGGTATACAGCATCTTATTTCAGGCCTATAGTCCCCTCTCTCTGCTGGACGAAGTTTAAACTTTACCAGTAGTCCATTTCTCGTGTATAGTCTCTCTCTTACGGCTGCAGGTTGTAGTCAAAACTATGCCACCAGCAGTTTATATAAGAGCTGCTTTGTTCTGTTGGTTGTGTACTGTTGTTTTCTGTACCTAAGGCAGTTCTCTATCCCAACCCACGAACCTATCGGAGCCCTTATCCTATTTTAGACGGTAATTTATGTAAAAGCCAACCTGCGGTCAAGGGTATACGTACGTACATACTCGTACCGGTACCATTAGTCGTATGGTCTACCCCTTCCCCCCCAGTACGTAGACTATGTGCCAATGCCTTGGTTACTACCGGTACTTCGTATATCGCGTAGGATTCGGCATCAGCACAGCTCGTCGACGTTCTTTCGAGAACCGCAATTATTATGAAAGCCTCGTATTTATTTCTGCGAGCCCGTCCGCGAACCATGCATCCCCGGCTTTGTACCAAGTACGATCAGAGCACGCACATTAGGCGACATGTGTGTCCTAAGGATTTGCGAGTCAATAATTTCAGGCCGACAATTTCTAAAACTCAAGAATTTAATACGTATAAATAAGTACACATTTGCACTACTAATATGTACCATGGTACTATAAAGCGAAGCGAGGTACGCCACTCTAAGTCCTACTACTACTGTACTGTAGTATGGGTAGAACAGCCTTTAGAACCGCAGTCCCGTTTGGGGACAAAACTACTTGAAATTTGACTGGTTTGTCCCCAGAACGGGACTGCGGTTCTAAAAGGGTTAAGAGCTTATCTACGCTCAACGTATATATCTCAATAGGCCGTGAGCCTTCCTTTGCTGCAATAGCAGATCGCATACTGTTCAGTACCAGGGACATGTTATTAGATTCCTTGTACTACAGTGGTAGTAATATACTTGAATCACAGTAGTACCTGTGGCATACCTGGTATATTTTATTGTGGTGAGGGGATGAGATTGGGGATTTTGGTGTAGAGTAACACAACAACAGCAAGCGTGGCGATATTATCCTGAACTACTATTTATAGTATTACAAAACACTTACTTATCAATACTACTCTGTGCGACGCATCACGAAATTTCCATACCAGGTACCTGGTAGTTATTACGATTCCATAAATTTATTTAATTTCCCGGAAACAGTAACAACAAATACAACACAACACAACGGTCTGTAGCATCATATATATGATATGATGTGGTGGTAAATACGTAAGAGCAACACTGACTGGTGTTTTTTACGTGGAACCCGAGTGAATCTTGGTATTAATTAACCCTTTTAGGACCCCAGTCCCGTTTTGGGGACAAACTACTTATACTTAGACTGAACTGTCCTCACATATATATGGGACTGCGATTCTAAAAGCAATACTAATACCTGGAACAGCTGTACCAACTGCTACTATGTGCTCACACAGTGTTCTCTACATCATACCTGGTATATATTATGGTTGGTGCTGTAACAACTACTACTACTTACTGCTGCTGTGTACCAGGCACGCAATATCTCTGTGGCGTAGCTTTGTGACCAGATAACTTGTATCGCTTCTATTAATAATAATATAATCTACACGGACGCTGGTTGTGCTGGATGCCGACGGGTAGAAATAACGGTTTAATATGAAGAACACACAAACACACCAGGTACCAGGTATTATCTCAGTATAGACTGAGATAATAGTTTAATAATTAATTAGGTATATACTGCACAGTAACCTGAAATCACGGCTGACAAGCTTTAGTCAGTCAGTGTGTACCAGGATACAGCAGCGCACTCACGTCTAGGAAATCGAGGGAGTCCCGGACCCTGCACACATTCCCGCTAAGCAGAGGCTGTGTTGCTTGGACTTCGTTGAGGTCCCCGGTGCCGAGGCAGGGAGGAAAGGCCGCCAGCAGGGCAGTCAACCCGACGAAACTCTGACATTATTCCAGGAAAAGATTGCGCATGCGAGACACAATTAATGCACACACAAAAGCATGCACGCGACATAGCAACATTCATTATGCTCGGGGAGAAAATGACAAGTATGGCACATCACGCTGGGCAGGGCAAGCGTGCTTCGTTGAGCATAACTATTACGACTGCAGTCCCGTTGTGGGGACAAACTACTTGGAATTTGAGTGGTTTGTCCCCGGAACGAGACTGCGGTTCTAAAGGGGATAAGCAGACAGTGCATTCGGTAAACTAACGCGAAAAGCTTTGCGGAGTGGCCGGGTGAGGGGCATGTTGAAAATAACAGCGATCAAAGACTATATACTGTACCAGGTACATACACGAGACTTCCGGTACTTACTGCAGTGTATGTGCTTGTAATTGTTGTCTATTAATAGTTGCCTTCCACGTTCTGGTGCTGCAAAGCGAGGAATCGATCATATCCCCCGCCTGGTCTCCCGAGAAAAATTCAAACACACCAACGCCGCGCTCGTTAGATTCACAGCAGGGTGTCTTGGGCATTGGTATATTGCTCCCCGCGTTTTATGTGCTGTTCCTGCGGATGCTTTTTTTGCTGCTGTGCTACCACTCTAATATTAATACTGCACAGTAGTAGTATCTCCTGCTGTACATACTATTAATATTATGCTTGCCATCCGACAATGTGAAATGTTGTTCGAAAAAAAAACTAACAGAAAGTGAAGAACTCTCCAGAACAAAATAAGCGCGGCAGCATCCTACGGCAAATCAGAACTGATGTGACACAAATGAAGACTACTACTACAACCAACATCCCTCCATATCGTCTACCAAAAATTGTCCACTCCCCCCCTCCCGAAGCACCCATTGAAGAAGCATCTACCAAAAACCCGCTGTCCATCCAAAATGGCTGGTTGATTGCTGTTGTTGATGATGAAACTAATTTTCTGACGGAAACACAAATAAATACCTGGTAGCTCATCATAGGCTTACATGTATTTTGTATACGTTCGAGTATCAGGGCGCGGCACGGACATCTCTTTAAGCACGTACAGTAGTGCGTAGCGCACACACCCGCTTCGGAGCGACTCACGGCACCAAGAACGTAGACACCGTTCCACGTCCCGCCGAGGGTGTGAAAGTTATTTGTAGCAACAGCAGCTTTCCACTCACTGCGTTTGTATTACCCGCACCGACTTTTACTCACACCGGCTGCAGTAGTAGTACCCCCATATATAAGGTGTATGTGTCTCCGTGTGACCTTCTTTCAAGTACAGTGGTATTAGTAGTAGAGGTCCCACCTTCATGACGAGGCGCGTGTGTACGCTCTTCTTTCGATGCTGCTGGTCACGTGTAGAAGAGATGCCGAACCTGCCTGTAGATGGCTATACCCTGTATGTTGTTCTCGGAGCTTGTTGGTGTTAGAAGATGGCGGGGGTCAAGGACCTGAATGGGAGGCACGCGAGAAGAAGGACTGCTGCTGCGGACGCTGCTGTGGACCTGCTCGGTGAAGGGGTTGGTTGTGGCAATGTGAGGGAGGAAGTCTTAGAGGGGGGAGAAAATCGCTTGCTCGAGAAAGAAACGCGGCTCTACCGGTAGCGATTCGTAAGAGGTAAGAGGTATTCCAGGAAGGTGCTGGTGAGTGCTGGGCGTTTTTTTTTCTCGCCGTGGCATGTTCAATTTGCCGCCGCACGGGTCATTGAACGCGGCAGATCATCTAAGCTGCATGCGCGTAACCGAAGCCATCCAAGTTGCTTTTTGTGTTACACTTTTTGGGACGTGTACATGTTTCAAAAACACAAACCAGCTACATACCCCGTTCGTACAAATACGATTACCAGGGACCCTAGTTAACAGGACCTATGGTGTACATAAAAACCAATATATTTAACCATTTTTACTAACAATATTTGGTCCTGTTAACTATGGCCCCCGTAATATTATAGTGGTATATATGTGTGGGTGAAATCACGCCACTCTGCCGTACGAACGATGACAGAAAAACTATGTCAGCTTTGCTTTGTGAAACGTCGGTCAGGTAAAAATACAAGGGCGACTGCACACTCTTATTGGATCAAATTTGTCAAGTATTCAGGTCTGTCTGTGGTTGATAGCACCTTGCATGTATGTTTCAAGTCGTTCGATTCTGCTATACTGCAGTAGTTACGTATCCCTTTATACGAGGATGACCGTAAGATTGAAACGAGCGCTGCACGTTGTCAGACGGCACATGGAAAAATTATGATGTTCGAATTAATATCAACTATATATATAGGAAATTAATCCTGGGCCACACGAACTGAGTTTTCAGGCCGAACATACGCTTTATTACTCGGCGGGCTACGAATAGTAAAATAACACCGGTAGACTCTAAATCTACACTAGTACTCCCGACGTTTTATCGAGAGCTTTCTTGGACAGTTTTATTCATCAGTTTTTCCGCACCAGTTTGGTTTTTGGTGGCAGCCAATCAGTTTTCCTTTGAGAGTAAAGAAAAATATAGTCAGAACTGGGGCCAGATATTTTACGGATCTCTGAAGCTTTTGGATGAAAAACCATGATGTCTTTGGAACTACAGTAGCAATATGGACGCACAATTAATTGGCGACTCTGGAAAGACGAAGACCTGCTCAAGAAAGTTCTCGGAAACTCTCATGGGAGCATCCTGAGGTGTCGATCGGTTTTTTCGACCGCCCTGCGGAATAAATCGCGGGTTTTCGGCAAAAACACCCACTTCTTACGAGAGCCCTTCAATTTTTGCCCACAATATTTGGTTCTGGTACCTGGTTAAGTAATTGAATCCCAGGTATATAACCTTTTATTTCAAGAGACGATAGGAACGAACCATAAATTTTTTCCGCTACGCCGGAAGTGCATGTACATGATAGGGTCATTGAAAGACAGTTGTATCCTATGAGTACATGCCCTCCGTACGTTTATGCTTGTTTTAGTTTTCGTTATCCTGGTTTTCCCATTTTTTCAGGGAATTTGAATTTGAGTGATCGAAATCCTGCGCATCACACTCCTCCCCCTCCTCCTCGTCCTCCTCCTCCTCCTCCTCCTCCTCCTCGTCCTCTTCTTCCTCCTACTACTACTCCTACTACCACTACTACTACTACTACTACTACTACTACTACTACTACTACTACTACTACTACTACTACTACTACTACTACTACTACTACTACTACTACTACTACTACTACTACTACTACTACTACTACTACTACTACTACTACTACTACTACTACTACTACTACTACTACTACTACTACTACTCCTACTACTACTACTACTACTACTACTACTACTACTACTACTACTACTACTACTACTACTACTACTACTACTACTACTACTACTACTACTACTACTACTACTACTACTACTACTACTACTACTACTACTACTACTACTACTACTACTACTACTACTACTACTACTACTACTACTACTACTACTACTACTACTACTACTACTACTACTACTACTACTACTACTACTACTACTACTACTACTACTACTACTACTACTACTACTACTACTACTACTACTACTACTACTACTACTACTACTACTACTACTACTACTACTACTACTACTACTACTACTACTACTACTACTACTACTACTACTACTACTACTACTACTACTACTACTACTACTACTACTACTACTACTACTACTACTACTACTACTACTACTACTACTACTACTACTACTACTACTACTACTACTACTACTACTACTACTACTACTACTACTACTACTACTACTACTACTACTACTACTACTACTACTACTACTACTACTACTACTACTACTACTACTACTACTACTACTACTACTACTACTACTACTACTACTACTACTACTACTACTACTACTACTACTACTACTACTACTACTACTACTACTACTACTACTACTACTACTACTACTACTACTACTACTACTACTACTACTACTACTACTACTACTACTACTACTACTACTACTACTACTACTACTACTATATACTACTACTACTACTATATACTACTACTACTACTAATACTACTACTACTACTAATACTACTACTACTACTACTACTACTACTACTACTACTACTACTACTACTACTACTACTACTACTACTACTACTACTACTACTACTACTACTACTACTACTACTACTACTACTACTACTACTACTACTACTACTACTACTACTACTACTACTACTACTACTACTACTACTACTACTACTACTACTACTACTACTACTACTACTACTACTACTACTACTACTACTACTACTACTACTACTACTACTACTACTACTACTACTACTACTACTACTACTACTACTACTACTACTACTACTACTACTACTACTACTACTACTACTACTACTACTACTACTACTACTACTACTACTACTACTACTACTACTACTACTACTACTACTACTACTACTACTACTACTACTACTTCTACTACTCCCGGTGTTTATCTCATTGATCTTTTCTGATGAGGGATGAAAGGAGTCCCCAGGGATCACCAGGAAAAGACGGCGACACGCTGAGGCAAGAATCGTTCATCTTCCTCGGTCACGCGCCCATAAAGTACAGCGGCCAGTGCGGCACTCGAACGGTTTTCGAGAGGGGAACGAAAAGCACGCTCCCACACACACGCATAGAAAAATGTATCTGATGACAGACAACGCTTATCTACCTCCCTCGGACGCGTGATCATATTCCAGCGGCCTGCGTGGTGAATGTAGAGTCTCGCATGTCATTGCACAAACGCATGAGGCCCCTCTTATTCGCTCAAAGTTTCCCAGCACTGAACGCACATGAGCATATCAAACACAAACGCCTACGACGTTTAACCTGCTGCTCGTTTCAGCAGCCGCCTTAAGGTTTGCCACGAGGTAGCCTGATTTCATCCCAGTGTCGTTGCTTACAGGGCGTTGGGAAGCACCACCTTGGCGAGCGGGGCCGACTGCAAAATGGTGACGTCACGTGGCCACCAAACATATTATATTGGATGAGCGGCGTGCAGTACGTATTGCGTCATGGTAAAACCTGCGGTTAACGATTGCGCCTGCATCAATGCTCGCCATCCTCTTGACGTGGTAGAGACTGCGTCGTCTATTGCTACCGCTCCCGGAGCTGCTGGTAATAGGGCTGTCGCCCCGTGGGCTGCCACGGCTCCTAACACTGCGCCTACAGCCGCAGAAAGGTTTCGGGACTGCGATAGGGTAAATAAATTGACCGTATGTAGATAGCCTGTTGAGTCAATGCTTCGTAAGTTGCGGTTCAACTAACTACACCCCATCATGAGTAACGGGATATGTAGATTACCTTTCAGGTAGTTCTTGTACTCGACGAGCCGTCGATTGACGTTGCTGTAAGAGGCCATCAAGATTAAGGAACTGGAGTGTTTGCACACCCCCCACGTTCAAAAGCCAAACCGTATCTGAAATTATCGCAGGTCATAATCCCAAGCATTTATTGTCTTCAAGCGCCCTGTGTTCGAGGGTAATCCTTTGTTGACATCCTCGACACGCAACGTGTCTGCTCGGTCAGTTTAACGACTGGCAGTGCCACGTTTTGCAGCGTACTGTGCAAGAGTATCATCGAACATTCGTCACATATTATTGAACCATCATCCATTCAGCCCGCGCGCATCTGGAACGCTAGTGGACCTGGAGCAGGAGCAGAAGCTGGAGAATTTTACACAACGTTCCCCACTTTTAATGTGATTTTTCAGGCATCCGACGGGACAGTTAGGTTCGGCGATTCAGCGGCCCAACACATACCCGGGCAGGTGATTGGCGTTTGTTTTTCACCAGCGCCACCGAGACTCGGGTTCGTGTTTTATGTACTATATGTTCCGATACAAACTCGGGTGAGTTTGCCGGTTGATTTGCGTGTTCGTTTGTTTGTTTATTTTTCTGTTGAGGTCTGTTTTATGTCTGTGTTTCTTTGTTTTTTACAGTATAGCGACCGAGACTCAGATTTGTCTTTTATCCGATATGTCGTGTATCTCGGAGAAACAGATTCGCACCAGCGTCGAGGGGTTGCCATGGAGAGCTTGGCGTCCAACATCACCCAGGTGGTCATCAAGAACTGGCCTGTCTTCGCCGGCAGGAACAAGGAGTCGTTTTAAGAGTAGAAAAACAAGCTGCGCATCTGCGTTTCTCTCTTCTAGAGCAAGGCCGTATTGGAGGTATTTCAAGGCAAGGCCCAGCCATCATCTACGCTGGGCAGCACCGATACTGCGATGCTTAATACTGTCGCGGAGCACTAGCAGCTACAGGTGAACCAATACCTCTGGAGTGTTCTACTCCTCACAAAATCTGGCTCCGCCAACACCACCGTCAATACGTTCGTGGGGAAGAGGCCAGAAGTGGAGCGGGGCATGGACAGTTGGCGTGGAAGGCTCTGCTTGAGAACTACAATGGCCACACGAAGGAGGTCAGAAAGGGCGTGCCACGAGAAACTTGTCAACATGAAGAGGGAGCCCGGCCAGGATCCGGACGACTTTTGTTCGTTCTTGACGAATGCCGTGACCTCTTCGAGGAAATCGGACAGACAATACACCAACAGAGGTACGAGGACATCATTCTCCAAGCCGTTCCACCCGAGTACGAGAGGGAACGAACCGCCAGCTACGAGAGGCGGGACTTTGGACTGGACGGCATTCGTCACATGATGCACACTATATACGCCGACAACATTTCGCACTCTGTCAACGCAATCGCAGGCCGCGGCATTGCCAGGCAGGTGGTGGGGCACACCAGCAGTGGCGTGCAGTGCAACCACTGCACAGGGTTCATACACGTCTCGCAGGACTGCGCCATCCTGAAGAAGGATAAGGATCATCGGCGTGGGCCCAATCCGAAGGGGCAGCACCGTCAGCGAAAACAGCACTTGCCTCGCCACGGAAAAGCAGGACCAAGAGACGCGAGGAGAGGGGGAGATATTAATCAGTTGTACTCTTTCCATGAGAGCAGTACGCATAGAATAGCGAAGCGGACCTGCCACACCCAGCATGGTGTCGGCAGTGCAAACGCCGGCCACGCCAACAATGCCGCAAACTACATCGACCACCCGATCTCGTTCACCGCAGTGGAAGCGTCGACGGAGGAGGAAAATGCTTTGCCCATTCGGCCCAACGGACGAACCAGTCGACACCGGCAAGCGGTTCGGATCTTTTGGCGGCGTCAGCGGAGAAGAGACTGGTGACTCTCACTTCATGGTTGACGAAGAATCGGCCAATCAAATGTGATTCTGAAAGCGCGCCGTCGGGGTTTTGACGGCTATGACCGGTGCTCTAGCAATGGAGGCTATTCCCCACTATCTCTGGCTCTTGTTTAGCAACTCCCTCTATGCCCGAATGACCAAGAACACCTATTGACCGCCCAAATTTATTGGGGGCATCACCAGTGCGGACGATAGGTCGGCTCTCACGATCGGTCCCAGCTTGAGGTCGCGGACAGGCTGTAGCAACGACTCCGTAAATGTGCTGGTGGACAGTGGCGTGTCGGGATACTAGTTCACCGACGCTATCATCCCCGGAGTCCGGGACAGACTGGAAGAGTACAAGGTGTTGGACGTGCCACGAAAAATCTTAAGCACCGGGGGGGGGGGGGGGGGGGATAGATGGCACTGAGCAGGAAGTGCCCCGGAGCCTCGTCATTGACGACAAAGGGGTGCGACGGTTAACCAAACATGAGTGTCTACTTGTGCCTGGCCTAGGACGTAACCTGTTGTCTGTTAATACACTGCACATAACTTCGTGGTGGCTATCTTTAACACGACCAACCTAAGGCTGGAAACCCACAACCATGAGTTTTCCGCTACAAGAGCTGGGGCACGATCTTTAATCTTTCTCGTTGGACCTAGCCGGCGGTGGCAACGGGCCGGAGCTGGCAATACAGGCTGTGGCGGACGCCAACCTGTGGGCATCGTCGACTAGGACACTTCCACCGAAAAAGCTTAAACCTTCTGAAAAACCTTGATAACAACGGGGTGAGTTTCGACGGGCCTGCGCCAGACTACGATGTGTGCGCCGTGGGCAAGCGTCACTAGCTGGCTCATCCCAAAACCGCCGACCTCAAGGTTAAACTCCTTTTCCCACTATTTTTCGCAGACCTGATGGGATCTTTCACCCCAGAGGCCCTCGGGGGCTACGAGTACTTTGCAACGATTTCCGGCTGAGGTCCAAGCACGGCGCTCACCCTCATTTCAGGTATTCGTACAATCTGTGGTGATTCCAAGTGGTTTCCGCGTCGAGCGGTTTAGAGTGGACAACTGAGGTGAGGTGAATAAATCAGCGAGAAGTTCCAGGACTACTGCCTCCAGAGGGGGGGTGTCGCCCGAGTACGCCAGCACCAATACGCCGCAGAATTTGTCGGGTCCAAACGCGTTGAAGAACACTTGCAGCTGAGGTGCAGAGTATGCCTACCGACAGGGGACTGATAAAGTACGTTTCTGTGTGGCGAACTGATGTTCACGGCGGCGTTTCTGGGTAACAGGGTGCCGCAGTCTGCGATCGGCATGCAGTCTCCGTTCTAAATGCTACACGAAACGGAGCCGGATCTGAGACTTCTTCGAGTCATCCGTGTCCGGGCCGTCGTGCGTATAGAAGCCCACTCAAATCTTGAAATTCAAGGCGGTGGAAGGATGAATGGTTGGGTACACCAATAACAGCAAGAGCTATCGAGTGTACGCTCCGACCACCCGGCGGATTATAGAGAGCCGGAGCGTCATCTTCATCGATACATCATCGCTCCTATTACCACTACCGTTGGAAAAAACTTTGCAGCATATTGACCTTCCAAGAAACGGCATGGACGATCACAACTACATCTCAGACGGCGACGTTCTGCGCGATCTTCGCGATGACACTTCTGTGTTGGAACCGCTTCCCGCTGCTTCTGCTGATCACATCGCCGTGGGCGGGCGCTCAGACAATCCACCAGTGGCTGAACTCTTGGAACGGATCAGCGAGATCACTAGGAGGAACGCACTGGACGGAGGAGTTGCAGCACCCCCGCAAAAAGGGGCGATGCCCGGGAGAGAGGAGCGTATGGACGGAGTTTCGCAGGAGGCTGTTCTCGAGCCACAGGAGCAGGCGATATCACCCGCGGGAGTGCCCATGAAAATACTACTGGTTGGATCACAGCCGCTTGAACAGCGGGGCCATACGCGTTGGAAGAGACTCCTGTCGATACTCGTGTCGGCACTGCAACACAATCGTTTTTTGTGAGGCGTAACGCTAACACCCCGTTACTACTCTGCTCACCTATCGGCGATCACAACCGGGCCCGCACTGTCTGAGCTCCGAGGGTTGAGGCTCTATACCAAGGAAACCCTGCCGGATATCACGCATGAAACGTACGGGGCAGAATCTGCGTTGAATACGCCTACGCCGCGACGACCCTTCAAAGCTGTTCGGCCTGGGAGAATGCAGAAATAATCCCAAACACCTTTTGAGAGGATATGACTTTATATATTCTAGCAGCTTGTGCTGGTTCGAGTGGCAGATGCCGTTGTCGTCAGTCCCGGTTCGATTCCGAGGGCTTTAGAGGCGCGGGGCGCAACCTTTGTTCCCCCATCCTCTTGTTTTTGTATACCGATGTGAATAAGTGTACCTGGTAGTCCACATCATCGCCGTTTCCCGTATTGTTCTAAATGCATAGCATACCAGAAACTCGTGAGCACGATGCCCCATGCGGGAACTCGCCAGCACTCGCAACTGAAGCACAGCCGTGTGGCTTGGTCACGGTGCCCAGCTACACGAACATAAATAGCAGACGAATAATCTGAAACAAATAAATGCAAGAGAAGAGTACCCAGTCATAACGGGCTGCGGTCACGAATTCCTAGCCCACGAGTCGCAGCAGCGACCGACAGCCGCCAAATCGAGCACCGCTCTCTGTGTGGTGTGCGGGATGGGTACTACACCCAAACCGTCCGTCGGCGGCAGGTGGGCATGGCAGAATCGCCGGGTGTTTGGCGTTTGGCTGTTGAGGCTTTCGGGCGAATTCGGCACGTGAAGGAATCGAAAGGTGTCTGCGACGCCACGACAGCTCGAGAGACCAGAACCTCCTATTATTAACAGAGACAAGCACGAAGTGGGTACGCCTCTCGCTGGTGCCATGATGCACCGTAGAGGTGTCACCGGTTTGTGACACCTGGTGCGTTTAGCGTTTGGTCCGGTGCCGCGTGAGGTAGATCCCGACATGGCTTGCTTCATTCACGCACGAAATCGGTAAACAAACTGAGGTGGACCAGAGGAATACGAGGCTGTCAACAATGGCCTCTCTTCTTTTGGAAACCAAAGGGTCGAATGTCTACTGTAGAGAAAATCTTGAGAACGCCCCAAAATATGAAACGCGCCTCTTCTCTTGGAAACCCCCGGCCTCTGACCCCTCCCCTCAAATGAAGAGTCCCTACGCAAGAGGGCTCTAAGTTTTTATTTCCGAAAAAGAGGGCAACATGAAGTTCCAGAAGGGGCTAACAATGAGATCCCAAAATGAACGCTCGAAATAGCTATAAAGGAAGCCCCCACCAACAGGGCTATAACTGATGTTGCAAAAGAGCTCGTACCGGTAAACGACTCTTCCTTAAGGGCTCAATGTTTTGTCCATAGGGCTAAATGATGTCCTAAAGAGGGGTTGATAAAGCCTCATCCATAGAGAAATGAAGGGCAGAATGGGGTGAATGAACTCGCCAGAGGGCTCTCATATCAGGGATCGCTATGCGTGTCCTAGAAAAGTCGTGTTTAGCACAGGCTGAAGCTGAAACTGATAACTCTCCGGTTGGTGCCGATTCAGTCGGTAGAATAAAGAAGGTATATGTGTGTGGTGTGTGTATTAGATCATGGGGCCAAAACCGGCTAGAACAATAGTGTTGCTGGAGTCTACACCATGTGGTTGCTGTGATGAGCAGTGATGAGTGTCAAGCGTGTGAGCTGTCTCCTTTGCCTGCCACAACGTTTAGGGTTGCCTGGACGCTCGTCTTGTTCCCCAACGTCTAGACCTATTGGGCTGTCTTTCTCGAGTAACCTACTCGTAGGCGAGCCGCTGCATCCCCGAAGGTTCCGCCTATGCATCGTTATATTATCCGGTTTTCTTCTTGCACCACGTTTACATTGTACTGGGTGAACTTGTATAGCAATAGGCTATCCAGTGGCTATATCTTCAATACAGCTGCTCTCGTGCTCAATGCTGCTGCTCGCAGCAACTACATGCACTGACTGTTGACTAGGAATGTATAGACACCCAGCCTGCACTCAACACCTCTCCTCAACGGAAGTACAAACACATATACTGATAATTACTTCGTAGCGATAAACAGTACCTGATGGAATCGATTGAAAATCGACTACAGTTACAGTGCCGCCAATGGCTAGCGACCACCACCACTTACTTGTTGAACATTTTAGCAACTTGACTAAAATGCCGATCATAGCTATCGACTATTAATACCAGTACTTGTTGGAACCAACCATTTTTACGAAAACATCGATGATTTAGTGGCAAACCCATTTACTGACTATTAATAGCGCTACCTTCCTCACATACTGCAACACCATTCCGTCGTCGCAGACATTTTAGCCGAAGTGAGGCACTATGGGACACACACGTGAATGATAGCAAGGAACACGATGCAAAATTGAGCTTAGCTCGCCAACTCTCACTCATATAGACAACCCTCACTGACTAGATAACGTACATAGCTCTGGCGGTAGCAACCTCCCTCGCGATCACACCCAACCCTAGCAATATCAACTCACACAGCACACCTGATTGTAATCGTGAGGCCATATATCCTAGAATATTGAGGACAGATGCCATATGCCCTGGAGTATTGAGGACAGCCAAGCCCGGCTGCATATGCATATGCAGTAGCTGGGCCCTACCGCCTCCGACAGCAGAGCTATCGCGGAATGCAGAATCATTTTCAGTGCGACCTTACTCTGATCGTGCTGTAATTCATCTCGACAAAAAACTTTATAGTCGTCAAGAATAGGTAGAAAATCATCCCTGTTATCACTACGGATCGATACGTATCCAGCGCTTCCTTGCACACGGCTATATTTACATAGTGTACATACCAGGTATATAGTTATGCCCGAACGAGCTCGTCGCAAACAGGTACGTCCTCTGCACGACGAACTTGGCACACTTGGCCCACAGGGCGGTCTTGCATACCCTTTCGGCACAGCAGTTTGCGCCAATGAAGACATAGTACATATCCCCCCTCTCTCGTTAGCGTACAGTGTTGTGCTAGGACAAGGCGGGAAGAACTGAGCACAGTAACGTGCCCACACATCCAATTACGTTCACAAACCTATGTTACCCTGCCGTAGGCGGCGATTGACAGCACACAAATACCGATGGACAACACACGAACGGAACTTATCCGTACTAGGGGATACGGAGGCCATATCGGCGCACTGTGTAGCAGTCTCTTATGATGTAGTGCCCAATGCGCGGCCCCGAATCAATCAGTGGACGCATTTCGATACGCTCGGTGCGCCCGAAGGTTTCCTCTTCCCCAGCATCATGCAATGCTCAACGGGACACGTGGGCCACATATAGCACTGCATAAGGAAACAGCCCCTATGGGGAGCCCTCGAGCCAATGAAGATATTCATAGCTCGGTGTGTAACGAGAAAGTGGCACTGCGCTCGACGATGTCTTCAAAGGTTTCGAACTTGTCCTCGTTCACCACCTGGAATTTCGATACAGGGCAGTGTCCAGAGACGCGTTTGAAGCAAGGCAGAGGAGGCGAAACGTGACAAGGAAATCACGCTTGCAAACGCAACAACTGTACCAGCAGTGCGGTAGTACACACCTGCAGTCATGGCTGAATGGATATGTATCCCATCGTCATGATCATTAGCATTGATCATCATCAGGATAACCATGACAGAACCAGTCCAAACGATCCATTGCGCAGAAACAGCACTTGTTCACGGCGACAGCAAATTCAATACGAAAATCCGCGGCCGTATCACGAACGTAGTGCAACTCGGGCCACCACAGTACAGTACAAGATATTGGAACAGCCCAAAAGGTGGCACCAGCTGTGTACTATAGCTAGTTTTCGATACCGACTCACATCGCAGAAGTCGTCCCCGGTGTATTTCCCCTTGCAGAGCTGGCCGTCTAGCCTGTACAAGTTAGCGCCGAAAATCTCGATCTGCTTGCCGCTGTAAAGGCGGAACTTGTACGTCGCCGGGGGGATATCGTCGCTGCTAGCGCCATCGACGATACGAGCCTCCGGAAGGCCGGACAGTTCCTGGCAACGAGACGATGCGGCGGAGAGGTTTGGTCGAGAGATCGGTCGGAGTGTTCATGCATTGTTTGAAGCTGATCTTTGAGTGACGAGACTACAAGCCTTGGGTGTCACGGTGGTAGGGCACACGACGCTTAGCAGAGGGAACACACCTGTACAGAAAGGACAACAAAGGCTTGAAAAAAACACAGGTTCAAAGCTAATCATTATACGAGTGCCTACTAGGTGTTGCGCAACCTCCCCCATACACAATGGCGTTGGATGGGGCAAGGCACGCAACACTGCTCAGAGTTGCAACACACTACTATATATAAATGTACCTGCTGCAGGCGGCGGACTGCGCTAGTCTCTCCCATGAGCGCCCCGTATACGCCATCCATCCTCCAGTGAACACCGAGGATTGACCTGCCGATGATCACGTTGGAGGCGACCTGGTTCGGCGCACGAACAGGGGTGAAAATGCCAACATGGTTGAGGGCGCGGGCAGATATGATATCAAGGAGGGAGGCGGTCCTATAGTCTATGGGGGTGGCCCTATTACTTCCACGAGATTCCCGTCCTAGGGTCGTAACACGGATGACCTGTGAGTTACACCCGACAAGGGCGTGAAACGAACTATCTGCACATAAATGTGCTATAGATGGAACAGAACGTCCGAGAGGTCTTCTCGAAAAGAGACCTTGCGATTAGTCCCTTTGGGCTACCTTGGCCTGACACTGAACACCAAGGGTGCCCGCACCGGGAGATTGTCTCGAGAGACAGGCGGAATCAGCTCGCAGATGAAAGGAGTGATCTCAATACGCCAAATACTCGTGCTTCGGCACACCGACCCATTTTATTGACTGATCAGGCAGGGAAACAGGTCATATTAGGTCTTCTTGTCCAGAGCAACGGAGACAATTCTCCACTACTTCCCGCGCATCCCATGTGTGCGTTTCAAGATATTTTTATATTTTTCTTTCTCACCTTGTTGAGCTCTCCTTCGATAGTGAGGCCCTTGGTCATCTTGCCGTTCGCATCGACGCAATCGTCCAGGAACTCCGTCCCGGTCGGCACGAAGGGCACCCTCTCAGTCCCCGCGTCGTTGGAGACTACGGGGTTGGGGAAGCACTTTTGTCCTGCCTCAAATCCGACGAATGCCTGCGCAGAAGGAAAACGGGTACGTTGAATCAAGATACGACATGTACCCACCAAAGGATAAGGGTGAAGTTGCGCCTCAGTTTAAAGGACAGGGATGACTCTCCCGGGATGGTGGTGGAAGTGGTTGCGATATCCAAGATTATCATAGCGCGCTGTGCCATAGGTCGAGCATGACTGCTTGATATATGTCCCTGTGTTGCATCGCCATGGTACAAATCAAGTAGACTCATAGCGTGCTTTGGGGATTCAAAGGGAAATGCTGTCGAAACCAAGTGATGCTATGAATACAGCGTCAAGCGTACGAAACAACCCACATCGAGCCGGGGTAGGGGGTACCATAGATGGAGCACCCGAACATCAACATCAGCACAGCAGTTTCACGACACGCGTGCTGCATGATGTATTATACTTGTACGGCGCCTTCACACCATATATAGGACTGGTGATCAGACCGCACTTGATGTGTCCTGTATCATCGTTTTGTGAGGGTCCTAGAAGTGGTGAATCGCCCACCGCAAGCAGCCTATGGTAGTTGGTACCTTAAGCGCGGTGATGTAGCCACCGTTGTTGATGGCATGCCCGCTAGGGTAGGCAGGGTGCGTGGGAGAGCCCTCGGCGACCGCCATCGGGAGAAGGAAGGTCTTCTCGCCGTCTGGGTTCTGTCTCGCATTGTTCTTCACCACCCGGGAGAGAAGATCCTGCGAGCGTCCAACGGTGATACGTTCCACACAACAAGGACAAACATCAACGCGGCACCACGCGTGATCGGCGAACGGACGGTGGTATCTTATCCCCCACCATCAGCTACTCGTTGAGCATCCCAGCAAAGTGCAACTATTGTACGTACTGTAGTGCTTATGACTGTTATATGATGTGGAAACGTTTGACGAAGTTGCTCTCCTCCTACCAGCAGCAGATGGCGCAACACTTGACAGCGAACATGTGCCGAGACCTTCATACATACGAAGTATTGCACGTTCGTTACACTGTGGGGCCACGACCGTAACTGGTCACTTCCCCTCTAGACGCGCTATGTGGCCGGAGCAAGTTAGGATCTATTTTAAGATACCTGCAGCTGGTTTGTGCAGGTGTACAATGGTTCGGGTATTAGGTGATCGTAGCACATATGTTGTATGCAAACAACGCCCATGTCTCTATTGTTCCGCGCACGCTCTAAGCAAGTAGTAGGCATGCACTGTCAGATACTGACCGTGTTCTTCAGGATGGATTCCGGCAAGGGGGTGATGACGTCCCCCACGAGCGTGTTGTGCAGCAGGCCACCGTACGCCTCGGGCCTCAGCACGCGGTGCACTTGCCACTGTTGTGTTGGTTAGGGTGAGTTGGTGGGCCGGGGGGTGAAAGCGATGAGCCGAAATCATCATGAACGCAATTCGGAGAGGCGTTAGATGACAAGTCGTTGGAGTGCTCACAGTTTGGAAAGGTAGCGGCATGCGGCGGAGGTACACCCGATGTTCGCCAAATCGCACTACTTCCTCTCTGAAGCAGGGAACTTGCCGAGCAGCATACGATGTCAGGGGTGGTATGGTCCTGAGTGACTAATACAACCGCGAATTGGTTACTGCCGTCTTTTTTGTACGCTATGTCACCAAAGCGGCCTGTATTGGCTTCAAAACGCATTGGAGAATCACATGGCGGAGATTCCGTCCATAGCTGTGACAGCGCTGACGCATTACAGTAGTTGTCGCAACCGCAGTGATAACAAATATACCTGCTGTACGTAGTCAGGTTTGGTGCTACATACAATACTCTCAAGACCCAGACATCATGAGTGCCCCAGGAGCTTTCATTCCAGTTGCGCACAAACGGGAAAGGAAACGAGACCCCGTGTTCCCCCGCATGCATGTAGATCACACCTTAGCATACCACGCATGGCGCGTGGAAGAGCTGGCCGAGGCCATCTGGGTGAGGATGTGCGTCTCGCCGAAGGTAGCAAACCCGCGCTGCCGCTCGGACTCCGTGTAGGGCCCGACAGAGCCCCCGAGCACGCCTTGCGTGAACAAGATCAGCGCCGCGCGGAAAGCCTCCGTGTAGAGCTGATCGGTGAATGAGAGGTTGGCCAGATCTCGGCCGTTTCGGATGAAGAGCGGCTCATCCGGGTCGACAAATATAGTCTTCACGGTGGAAGCACCGTTCTGAAAGCCGAGAGAGAATCGTAGGAAGGGTAAGCGTTAGTTGTAGGAACAGTTGTTGTAGGAGAAAACAGCAGACGAAACGCTCAGCTGCTACATCGAAATGAAGCAAGAGAACGTGAACTATAAAAACAGTGGCGCAATTAGTTTCGTTTTATTGGTACCACACACATGCGCATTCAGGCAGATTAGGGGCTGCAACTATCTTCAGAGTACTGGGAGAAAGCGATCGCGGGTTCTGCCTTGATGCAGGTGTGCCCAAACGTTGGCGCTCGAGAACCACCCTTCCATACGCCTCCAACGACAAAGAAAACACATTTGAAAAAACCGTATCGTGTTGTTTAAGCCCACCAAATATAGTCATTCGATAGCGTACGCTCAGCATGAATAAACAAGGTAGACGCCGTCTTGCGCCGAGTCGCCTAAAACAATGTAGCAAACTGAACGCAAACACCATATATGCCCACCTGCACATCGAGCCACGGCTGGAAGGCCGTCATGTAGTCCATCCCCGGGAAAAGGGTGACTGCCTTAGGCGACACCACGATAGAGTCGATCGGGAAGTCCGACAGCATGAACTGAGAAACCACAGGACCGGTGGTTACACCCGGCCATTCCGTCCGGAACAATTGGGTGACGGGGTCGATCGTGCCGTCCTCGCTCCTGGGGATGCTGAGCCCGGTGAAGTCAGGTAGGGCCTGCAAGTTCTCTGCTCGAGTTCCAAGCAAGCAGTGGAGGGGGAAGCGCTGAGCGTGCTGAGGGTTAGGCACACGCTGCGGTAAGAAATGCACCTACGTGTTCGGAGGCTGCTCACCCCAGGAGATACAAGAATATACTTCACCCAGACACTGACTTTGGACGCACATTGCAAGTTTGGCCAGCTGAACAACGCCACAGCCTAGATACACGCAACTACTTGAATTATGCTGAAACACTCTGGAATGGTGTTCCGACGATATCAGGGTTTATTCCCAGTTGAGGAGGCCCGTCTGGTACAACAAGTTTAGGCTAAAACTTATTTAGCACCCGTATCGCAGCACCCGGCGTTTTTGCAGTATGTGCATGAGTACGCCGTTGGATGTTCGGAGAAGGGTATGTATGCAGACTTATTGGTGGTAGAATGTCGAGTGGTCCAGTGGCCATCGATTCCGTACCCGTGAAGATCGCTTCCGGCCTCTAGAAACGAACGCCTTTGATGCTAGGAGCTATGTGTCCGTGCAGTGTGTCTTACCTGCGGCGACTCGGACGAGCCCGTCCTTGCCGTATTGCGAGAAGGGAACGTCCCTGGTCAGGGCCATCCAGTAGACCTCTGCCTGCTGGGCGGCCTGCACGGTCACGTGGTATCGCATCAACGAAACAGAGGGGAAACCACGATAACCAACATGTCACGATAACTCGGTTATTCGTGCAAACAATATGATTTAGAAGCGTATGACAGTTCTGTAGAACGGCCGGTACACCCACAAACAACGACAGCCAACACCAAAACGACCATCAGCTGCGCGGGAAACCCGCGTCTCGCCCAAATACGCGATTACCATGCTCGGGTCGCTACGGTTCAGTAGCAGCAAGGACAGCTTACCAGCCTTTCGGAGAGGAGGCTGTCGGGCGTGGTGATGAAGACGCTGTCGCTGTAGAATCACCAGAACACCGATAATAATGGTCCGGATGCCCGGGGACGTGCATCGACCGCAGTCACGCGGGTAGGACCAAACGCAGCACATGGTTAGTCGAATAACGCGATATTGATTAAGGGGCAACGGGGGAGGGGGTGCATTTTGATTGCCGATACCAAGGAATTGAAAGCCAAACTGGACAGTCTTGCTCATCACAGAGGTGCCCATAATCAGACTTCGCGTTTGCAAGCATCGCTCGAGGTCAGGCAAGCAACGTCCAGACGTTATATCCAGTAGCTGATACGCGTTCAGAAGCATAGTTATATTTCAACTAAAAGTGAATGCCTCGACGCACATGCACACGGCCGTACATACCTGTCGGCACCAGTGACTTGGTGCGCTGTGCCGCCGAGCGGGTTGGTCAGCTTAGCCCCACCAGGTCCGGCGGCCCCAGAGGGCACCTCCTCGCATACGTTGATGTCGCTCGTAAAAATGCAGTCAAGCAACTTCTGGTAGTCGGCCGGGTCCACCTGTAACAATAGCACACAACGCCGCCGTCCGTGCCGGACAACAAAAACAGTATATATATATGGGTGCTTTTAGCTTGAGGCGGCTGGAGGTGCTGGAAGTACAAGGCTGAAAGGCGCGATAGATTCGTAGTTTGTTTTTTATCGAAATGTCAACGATATCGTACTGACTGTAAACTATTTCATAGATGCGATTCCTTCAATATGTCGCCCATTCGAGGGAGATACGATTTTAGGGCACGTATATGAACGCGCATCACTACTTTGTACACTGATTTGCTGGTTGAGTATACGATGCGATACCGTATAGTAGTAGTAGTAGTAGCAGTAGTAGCAGTAGCAGTAGTAGTAGTAGTAGTAGTAGTAGCAGTAGCAGTAGTAGTAGTAGATCAGTAATGGTGTTTTTTTAGTGGGCGTAGGGCTCGTTTTACTTCTGATTCTGCGTAAACTGAGCGTTGCTCTATAACTTCTCACCCCGTTAGAGACTTCAGAGGGAGGACGTGACGACGTACTACTTACTGTACAGTCCTATGATGATTACGGCATTCACCCACACACCTTAAGGCCGGGTTGCCGACTTAGGGAAGCTCTCTTAAGCGCAACACAAGCAACTATCTATGCGCGACTTGAACGCAGCACGATGGTTCCCGGAATGCTGAGCCGCCCCCCCTAGATGGTTGGCGGCGTGGCCCTTTTCGCTCTTTCGTTGTGCCGATTTACATATATATATATGTGGTGACATGGGTCCTATGAATAGAAGGGGATCTTAATACTCATTGATTCGCTACCCAATTGTTGTATGCACGGGCTCTACTGTATTCTCCGCCCCTCACCGCGTAGTGGAGAATATGTAGACAGGTGGCTCATTTCGGTGTCCTACACGACCACCAGCATTCTTGAGTAAATAGGGATCTTGACACCAAAGTTCGTAAAACTGTTCACAAGAAGCTAGCTTACGATAATGGCCGAAACAGTCAGTGTTCATAACAATGATCATATCAAAGTTCGTGCTCCGAGTCTCGTGCTAAACTATACCTGTCCGAACTTGTCGTGCGGGAGCGTCTTGTGGTACTGCGCAGCGAAGAGCGGGACATTTTCCTCGTCGCCATTGGTGATGTGGCACGTAGGTCCGACCGCGAACTCGCTCTTGGCGATGGCCAGGCGGCTCTTGAGGGTCACCGTCGCCCGGGCCACTGGCTGTAGACGTAGTCAAGGATCGTGCAGCGTAAACAGATCGGCATTGTGAGTTACTGTAGTGGCCAGCTAGCTTAGTTGACCGTGTCTGACATAACCATGCCTGTGTACTCAAGGTTCGTCGAAGTTGTTGGAGTACCGTACCTGTAGCGCAACACCAGGTATGCTTCGACTCATAAGCCAAAGGTATAAATAAAGCATCTTATTTCAGGCCTATAGTCCCCTCTGCTGGACGAAGTTTAAACTTTAGTCCATTTCTCGTGTATAGTCTCTCTCTTACGGCTGCAGGTTGTAGTCAAAACTATGCCACCAGCCGTTTGTATACGAGCTCCTTTGTTCTGTTGGTTGTGTACTGTTGTTTTCTGTACCTAAGGCAGTTCTCTATCCCAACCCACGAACCTATCGGAGCCCTTATCCTATTTTAGACGGTAATTTATGTAAAAGCCAACCTGCGGTCAAGGGTATACGTACGTACATACTCGTACCGGTATCATCAGTCGTATGGTCTACCCCTTCCCACCTACCAAGTAGTACGTAGACTATGTGCCAATGCCTTGGTTACTACCGGTACTTCGTATATCGCGTAGGATTCGGCATCAGCACAGCTCGTCGACGTTCTTTCGAGAACCGCAATTATTATGAAAGCCTCGTATTTATTTCTGCGAGCCCGTCCGCGAACCATGCATCCCCGGCTTTGTACCAAGTACGATCAGAGCACGCACATTAGGCGACATGTGTGTCCTAAGGATTTGCAAGTCAATAATTTCAGGCCGACAATTTTTTGTAAAACTCAAGAATTTAATACGTATAAATAAGTACACATTTGCACTACTACTAATATGTACCATGGTACTATAAAGCGAAGCGAGGTACGCCACTCTAAGTCCTACTACTACTGTACTGTAGTATGGGTAGAACAGCCTTTAGAACCGCAGTCCCGTTTGGGGACAAAACTACTTGGAATTTGACTGGTTTGTCCCCAGAACGGGACTGCGGTTCTAAAAGGGTTAAGAGCTTATCTACGCTCAACGTATATATCTCAATAGGCCGTGAGCCTTCCTTTGCTGCAATAAATAGCAGATCGCGTACTGTTCAGTACCAGGGACATGTTATTAGATGCCTTGTACTACAGTGGTAGTAATATACTTGAATCACAGTACCTGTGGCATACCTGGTATATTTTATTGTGGTGAGGGGATGAGATTGGGGATTTTGGTGTAGAGTAACACAACAACAGCAAGCGTGGCGATATTATCCTGAACTACTATTTATAGTATTACAAAACACTTACTTATCAATACTACTCTGTGCGACGCATCACGAAATTTCCATACCAGGTACCTGGTAGTTATTACGATTCCATAAATTTATTTAATTTCCCGGAAACAGTAACAACAACAAATACAACACAACACAACGGTCTGTAGCATCATATAAATGATATGATGTGTTGGTAAATACGTAAGAGCAACACTGGTGTTTTTTACGTGGAACCCGAGTGAATCTTGGTATTAATTAACCCTTTTAGGACCCCAGTCTCGTTTTGGGGACAAACTACTTATACTTAGAGTGAATTGTCCTCACATGTGGGAGTGCGGTTCTAAAAGCAATACTAATACCTGGAACAGCTGTACCAACTGCTACTATGTGCTCACACACAGTGTTCTCTACATTACGGACATATTATGGTTGGGGCTGTAACAACTACTACTACTGCTGCTGTGTACCAGGCACGCAATATGTCTGTGGCGTAGCTTTGTGACCAGATAACTTGTATCGCTTCTATTAATAACAATATAATCTACACGGACGCTGGTTGTGCTGGATGCCGACGGGTAGAAATAACGGTTTAATATGAAGAACACACAAACACACCAGGTACCAGGTATTATCTCAGTATAGGCTGAGATAATAGTTTAATAGTTTAATAATTAATTAGGCATATACTGCACAGTAACCTGAAATTACGGCTGAAAAGCTTTTGTCAGTCAGTGTGTACCAGGATACAGCAGCGCACTCACGTCTAGGAAATCGAGGGAGTCCCGGACCCTGCACACGCTCCCGCTGAGCAGAGGCTGTGTTGCTTGGACTTCGTTGAGGTCCCCGGTGCCGAGGCAGGGAGGAAAGGCCGCCAGCAGGGCAGTCAACCCGACGAAACTCTGACATTATTCCAGGAAAAGATTGCGCATGCGAGATACAATTAATAATGCACACACAAAAAAAGCATGCACGCGATATAGCAACATTCATTATGCTCGGGGAGAATATTACAAGTATGGCACATCACGCTGGGCAGGGCAAGCGTGCTTCGTTGAGCATAACTATTACGACTGCAGTCCCGTTGTGGGGACAAACTACTTGGAATTTGAGTGGTTTGTGCCCGGAACGAGACTGCGGTTCTAAAGGGGATAAGCAGACAGTGCATTGAATTCGGTAAACTAACGCGAAAAGCTTTGTGGAGTGGCCGGGTGAGGGGCATGTTGAAAATAACAGCGATCAAAGACTATACTGTACCAGGTACATACACGAGACTTCCGGTACTGCAGTGTATGTGCTTGTAATTGTTGTCTATTAATAGTTGCCTTCCACGTTCTGGTGCTGCAAAGCGAGGAATCGATCATATCCCCCGCCTGGTCTCCCGAGAAAAATTCAAACACACCAACGCCGCGCTCGTTAGATTCACAGCAGGGTGTCTTGGGCATTGGTATATTGCTCCGTGTGTTTTATGTGCTGTTCCTGCGGATGCTTTTTTTGCTGCTGTGCTACCACTCTAATATTAATACTGCACAGTAGTAGTATCTCCTGCTGTACATACTATTAATATTATGCTTGCCATCCGACAATGTGAAATGTTGTTCGAAAAAAAAACTAACAGAAAGTGAAGAACTCTCCAGAACAAAAGCGCGGCAGTATCCTACGACAAATCAGAACTGATGTGACGCAAATAAATGAAGACTACTACTACAACCAACATCCCTCCATATCGTCTATTAATACCAAAAATTGTCCACTCCCCCCCTCCCGAAGCACCCATTGAAGAAGCATCTACCAAACACCTGCTGTCCATCCAAAATGGCTGGTTGATTGCTGTTATTGTTGATGATGAAACTAATTTTCTGACGGAAACACAAATAAACACCTGGTAGCTCATCATAGGCTTACATGTATTTTGTATACGTTCGAGTATCAGGGCGCGGCACGGACATCTCTTTAAGCACGTACAGTAGTGCGTAGCGCACACACCCGCTTCGGAGGGACTCACGGCACCAAGAACGTGGACAGACACCGTTCCACGTCCCGCCGAGGCTGTGAAAGTTATTTGTAGCAACAGCAGCTTTCCACTCACTGCGTTCGTAATATTTGTACCGACTTTTACTCACACCGGCTGCAGTGGTAGTACCCCCATATGTAAGTTGTATGTGTCTCCGTGTGACCTTCTTTCAAGTACAGTGGTATTAGTAGTAGAGGTCCCACCTTCATGACGAGGCGCGTGTGTACGCTCTTCTTTCGATGCTGCTGGTCACGTGTAGAAGAGATGCCGAACCTGCCTGTAGATGGCTATACTTTGTATGTTGTTCTCGGAGCTTGTTGATGTAAGAAGATGGGGGGGGTCAAGGAGCTGAATGGGAGGCACGCGAGAAGAAGGACTGCTGCTGCGGACGCTGCTGTGGCCCTGCTCGGTGAAGGGGTTGGTTGTGGCAATGTGAGGGAGGAAGTCTTAGAGGGGGGAGAAAATCGCTTGCTCGAGAAAGAAACGCGGCTCTACCGGTAGCGATTCGTAAGAGGTAAGAGGTATTCCAGGAAGGTGCTGGTGAGTGCTGGGCGTTTTTTTTTCTCGCCGTGGCATGTTCAATTTGCCGCCGCACGGGTCCTT
>JARUPZ010000844.1:0-28003 GCA_031213475.1 Nereocystis luetkeana | reverse complement strand
TTTGAGTGCTTATACTTCTATGGGAGTATGTGTACATCCATGCAGATATGTTTGCTTTCATCCTTCCCCGGACAAGGGTGACTGGTGGCTTTTTCGGAGGGCTATTTTTCTTCTGGGCTTGGTGGGTGGAAGAAGGGTGTGAAAAGGGAAAGGCTCACAGCGAGATCAAGGTGATAAGCGGGGCCTGTACGGTAGGGAAGTTAGCGGAGTACTACATAGAGGCAGATTCTGAAATCTTTTACAGCTTCCCTCGTCAGGAGTCAATCGAGCGTTCAATCAAGTGCATTTTCTTCCATTGGCTTCGATGATGTTGCCATTGGAAGTTGCTGGAAGGTTCCGTAGAGTATATTGTTCAATCCCACTGGAGTGAATCCATCTTCCATGACAGTTTACTTGCTTCCATAAAAGTGAATTATGATCCAGTCCAGGCAACAATGAAGTAGGACAAGCCGAACGTTCGCCCAGAAGGGAGTAAGACTTGGTGCATGGGTTTCCTTTTGTTCCCGAGGTTTTCTTCTTTCGGGAAAGGTATGAGTGATCCATGTTGAAGATCATGCTGCCCATTGTCGGATGGCAAGATAAATAATAATTAAGTAGGACTACTTCTATAGAGACTTGTTAGCACCCATTGGAAGTGAATTACTTCGATTTCACGTCGGAGGACGTTTTCATGGGCGTAGTGGTACTTCCATTGAGGTACGTGAAACGTACACTGATCGTCGAAGTAGACGCTTCCACTAGCTGCGGATGAGATAAGGGTAGCTCAGTTAGCTGGGTCTACTACATTATTATTGCATTTCTTGTTTACTTCCACGGCAGCTACGACATACCGCCGTAGAGGTTGGCTTGGGCCTTCCGATAACGTATGAAATTCCCCATCAAAGTCGTGATTTTCCCATGCAAGGTTTTTGTTTCCTTTCTCGGACTTGTTTCACTTGAAGCCGAGCATTATTTCGTATCATAAACTACGTAGATATCTTGGCTGTTGGTCGATGTGGGCGCTTCCACCAAATTCCACTGCCTGACACTCCCGCAACCACGTCCGATGAACACTGCAATTAAATAGCGTCCACAATACATCACCGACGTTCGATACTTCTGCCGGCGCTACCATAGCCGTCAATGCTTCCATGTAAGTAGGTGAAGAAAAAACGTTCAACTTACACGGACCAAGTTTTATTTTCTTTGGAAGATGGTTTACTGACAGGAAGTGGTTTTACTTACTTCCGTGGAAGCAGCTTGGAAGTTAATGTCCCTTCCGTGGAATTTTATTTGATTCGATAAAACTAGAGTTACTGATTTCTTCCTTCCATAAAGTCTCTTCATCTCCTTACCGTAGAAGTAATTTTACTTCCCTGGAAATATGCAAGAACGCCCACAATTGGTGGAATTAAAGGCTTCCACATACTGCTGTGGATGGGATCAAGATGGAGGGTTTCACCGCATGCTTGCCGTTTATGCATTTACTTTCACGAGGGGTTTTGCCGTACGTCCATGAAAAAAGCAAGTTCCAATATTCCATGAACATATATTTACTTCCGTGGAGCTTAAAATACTCTATGGAAGTTGTTTGTATCTTGTACGGATTTCGTTTTACTTCCATGGAAGCTTAGATGTCTGCCATGGAGGCGCGAAGACATCTCCACTGTTGGTGGAAAGGGAATATTTCGACGGTATTCTTTAGCTGCAAATTTTCACCACCACGTTCGGTGGAAACGGACGACCCGTTCTACGATAGAGGTAGCACATTTCCGCTATTCTGTTTCTGAAAGACGGGGTTCCTGTATCCCAAATCGTCGGAATGTCAACCTTGATTTCGAAAAACAACGTTTCGTGGACTGGGGCCATGGGATTATTCGCCGCGATGCGTTTCGATATTTGCTGAAGTCAATTGTCGGGCGAGGTATGTAGCTCCTTACGTGAGGAGCATCGGAAACGTTAGGGTGAACCTCTATGGTGGAACGCCTCTGACAGTAGCTTCCACAATATTCCACACTTTCATCTTTTTCAGCAGCTTCCGTAGACCATCGCACGTCCATGCGAGTGCATGTTCGAGATCCATCATACTTGTATTAATCTACGATAGAGGTAGCACATTTCCGCTATTCTGTTTCTGAAAGACGGGGTTCCTGTATCCCAAATCGTCGGAATGTCAACCTTGATTTCGAAAAACAACGTTTCGTGGACTGGGGCCATGGGATTATTCGCCGCGATGCGTTTCGATATTTGCTGAAGTCAATTGTCGGGCGAGGTATGTAGCTCCTTACGTGAGGAGCATCGGAAACGTTAGGGTGAACCTCTATGGTGGAACGCCTCTGACAGTAGCTTCCACAATATTCCACACTTTCATCTTTTTCAGCAGCTTCCGTAGACCATTGCACGTCCATGCGAGTGCATGTTCGAGATCCATCATACTTGTATTAAAGTGTTTTCAATTCCATCGGAATATGTTGTCTTTCATGGAAGTAAGTGTTGTTACTCTTCTGGAAGTAACATGAAAATGAATTTCACTTCATTTGTCTGCTTTCATGTACCTGGTAAGTGTTTTGATTTCCATGGAATATCAGTTTACTTTGGTGGAGGTCCTTTTGCCGATATGCAGGTGCTTTTTCTTCTATGGTCCTTGGGACTGGTGTGCTGTGGGTGGCTCCTGTAATGTCATTGTACATTTCTCCACTTTGTAGGCGGGAGCATGGCGCCAAATGGAAAAGAAGCCTTGCGGAGTCCAGGTAAGAAGCGAGAGAAGCGCAGCAAGGAGGATGGTAGAGAATTTCGTGGGAGCACATTCCATGGCAGTTTAGACCACGTTTGTGGGAGAAAATTCGTGTTTCATGGAAGTACGCTGGCTTCTGTTGAAGTTGATGGAATGCGGAAGTATTTTTCATTTCCGTGGAAGACTGGTTTGCCTCTGTGCAAGTACAGATATTTTCATGGTTCTCGGCGTCAGGGTGACTGGTGGGTATATACCAGTCGGGAAATTGATGGAGTATTCCATGCAGGCAGATGTTATGTAAGTTTACACAACTTACATGGAAGCAAATCCATCTTTCATGGGAGCACGCTTGCTTCTATCGAAGTCGATGAAATTTGTCGTAAAATATGTTGGAAGGTTTCATGGAGTATATGCGTGAAATCCATGGACGTAAGGTGGATTCACGTACTCGTTGACTTATTTCGATCGAAGAATGTGTGTTTTCATTGGTGTAAATGGAAGTAAACTTACCTCCATGGCGATTGAATTACGTCCATCCATGAAACTTTGTTGGCTTCCGTCTTACATCCATTTTATTGCTTTTTACATCCATGAAGGCAACTATACTTTCTTGCAAGTACGCGGAAACTTCACAAATGGTGGAGTTAACGTTTCCATCAACCATGGATGGGATCAGGATAGTCATGTTCATCAAAACACTACCGTCGTCTGGTTAAACGTTTGCGGGGGTTTGACGCACGTCCATGGAAAAAGCCAAATAACTTCCATGAACGTATACTCACATTCACTTCGATGGGGTCAAAAACACCTGCGCCGGAGTATTTGTTTTTACTCGCATGGATTGTTTTTACTTCCATGGAAATACGTGGAAAGCTCCGCTGTAGGTGAAAGTTGGACGTCACCGCCACGGTTCACCAACTGAAGCTTCCAAAAGCACGCCCGGAGGAAACTGTCCTCACTCTCCACAACGGTCCACCGAGTTCCATTATCTCCAACACCTTCCATAAACTTTGGTACCTTCTCTTTGCCCCTACATGTATGTGGGGAAAACATTTTTCTTCCCTACGGAAGTTGGTTCACTTCCACGAGAAAGATTTTTCACTTTTAGGGTCGAGGTTTATCGCTCAAGGAAACAACACGGAAGAAAGTAAATTTTTGCTTTCATGGAACTTATTTTGCCTTCGTAAAGGTACGTTTGCCTCCACACCAGCGAATCTGCGGAAGACAAAAAAGGGAAAAAAAGAAAAATCGAACCAAAAAAAGGAGAAACAAAAGAAACGGGTGTCATTCGATCCTTTCGTAGGGGATGCGGTAAACAATCATAATACCGAAGGAGGTGAAGATAAACGCCACCACATATAAAGCAAGATGAACAACCAAGGGGAATATGAAGCAACAGGCAAGCCCAACCCCCCTTTCAAAATAAATGCGCAAATAAATGGTCAGTCCGGAGTTGTTTGTGGTCCCTTTAGTGCGGCCCGACTACCGCGACAAGACTGTGGGGGACTCCGAGCAGTGCCCTGTTGAAACACAGAGTTGTATATGTACTGTACCTGGTAGTATTTATCCTAGAGTAGCACCCCGGCCTAAACAAATTGGAACCGGGTACCCGACCAGGTGGGGGGCGGCTGAGTCGAAAGCGGAACCGGGTAGCCGGGTCCCAGGAAGTCGCGGGTACCCGGGTACCCGGGTACCCGGGTTACCAAACATTATTTGCTCCCATTTTAGCGTTTGAGTGACGGCGAGTGAGGCAGACAACGGGTAACCGTGTACCCGGGTACCCGGGGCCCCTGGTTACCATACGCTGTTCGCTCCCCTTTAGCGTTTGGACGGCGGCGTGGTAAGGCGGGCACGGGTACCCGGGTACTCGGGTTACAATACACTGTTTTCTCCCGTCGTAGCCTTTGAGCGGCGGGGTGGTAAGAGACGAAAGGTGGGAAAGCATGGCGTTTCGTTCGCCGCTCTCGATGAATCACGCCAAAGAAGGAAGAGAAGGCTGAAGGCAAATAGGTGGGGGTATTCTCTGTGGGGTTGAGTATTAATAGAGAGGTGGGGGGTGATGGGGAGTGGGGAATTGGAGTATCAGCATGGAATATGATTTTCTTCCTACGCTTTTGAGTGCGCTCGTCAAAAGTCATCAAGAGTATTCTTCGACTTAAAATGGTTGCATCAAACCAATCATGCCACCAAAACCCACACACACACTGAAGCAACGCAAAAGTAAGTAAGAAATAAACACTTGGGAAATCTTCCCCATACTGCTACCACAAAAAAACAGATGTTCCTTAGGTATACCTGGTAGCTATTAATAGGGTCGCTAGGAGTAAAATGAAAAACATAGGAAGGGTATCGTGTGTATCATGTAGTGCGAAGGCAGGTACCCTGGCATTATCTATTCTCGGTGTTTAGTCTGCGGGGGCGAAAGGCAAGAAGAGTCTAGAGGCACATCAGCTGCATTTTATGTATAAATCAACTTATACCCTGGTGTTGGGGGCTCGGTATGTGCCAATTGACGGGTACCCGTGTACCCGATGTAATACTACCCGTGGTTCCGTGAATTTGACCGGGACGGTTCGGGTACCCGCCACGGGGTACCCGGCTTTCAGTCAGACGGAGTGCAACTCAAATTTATTCAAGGCGATTCACAGTGACTGAGAATCGTAACGTCACGGGACGAGACAGATTTAACTTGTTTGGCACGAAGTGGCACAAAGTCAATGACGACGGGACGGTAAAATGAGGGCGTAAAAAGTTGGCGAGATGGGACAGCGGGTGCAAAATTTCTCGACGGGGCGGGACGGTAAAACTCGACCGGGTAGATTTTCATGACGGGACGGGACGGTAAATATTTGTTCCCTCGGCTCGACGGGACGGTCGATATTTTTCCCTCGACGGTAAATATTAATATTTTTTCCCTTGGCGGGGCGGGACGGTAAACACGTTTTCCCCCGGCGGGACGGGACGGTAACTACTTTTTCCCCCGGTGGGACGGGACGGTAAATCTTTTTCCCGACGGCGGGACGAGACGGTGATTTTATTTTACTTCGGCTGGGCGGGATGGTAAATATTGTTTCCTCTGCTGAACGAGACGGTAAATATATTATTTTTCCCCCCCCCTGCAAGGTCGGCGCGGTTGCACGTGAAGACTTTCCCGTGATGCTGTTGGTTGCCCGAAGAAAGCCGGCCGGACGCAAAACGTTTTTCTTTTCGACCCGCGGCCAAAGCTTCGAGAAGTGCTGCCACTACACGGGCGATGTTTTCTTCTGATTTCTTCCCACCCCTGCCCTAAGTACTTTGCTGTTGCGGTGCCAGCTAGCTCATGGTGGCTGCGCTGTTAGTTGTGTTTGCGCTGTGTTGCTACTGGTGGTTATGGGGGTGGAGGTAGGTGGTGGTTGAGGTGGTGGCGGCGGTGGTGGTGGTGATTCTAGTGCCGCTCGCTCCTGGTCGATCGACCCCGCCGGTGAGATAGGCATACATGGCGTTCGCGTGCCGGTCACACCAAAGATGTTAGGGGACAGCACTTTCACCCCTTGACAGAGATCAGCTTTGCCTTGACATGTTTTGAATGACTCCAAACTACCAGGTTTAGTGTGGAACACTCTGCTCTACATCGTTGACAGCGCACGTTTTGCGTCTCGCGTGATGACATGTCACCTGATAATGTTTTGGGCCACCACGCCAGTAGGTGTGTCCGTGAGTTGAGTAGTCTCTGTGCTGTTTGTGTGGGTGGCGAGCTTGCCGCTGTGGCGGGTGTTCCCGGCGGAAATATGAAGTAGGAAGATTCTTAAAAATTTTTATTACAACTACAACTACAACAACAGCAATAACAACACCAGGTCTACTACTTGGTATTATTATAGTAAAATTAATTTCTTTTTTTTCGTAACATTTGTATTTTGGTTTCGTTTGAATATATAAAAACAAACATAATGGTGAATGCCGGTCGCCCCGGTGGTTCAAGTGGTTAACCTCGAATTCGTCTTGTTTGAGTCCTCCTGGGTTCGAGCCCCAGGTGGGTCGGACTTTGACTTTATTTGCAAAAATAAAACAGGATTCAATTGTTGAGAGCGCCTTGCGGCGTGGGTAGGCACAATTCGATGCGAGTCGACGAGGGAAGAAAAAGCTGAAATCTTCTCGCGATAAAAATGAAGGCACGTACCGTAGCGGGAAGGGGGGAGAAGAGCCTGCTATGTGACCCCGGATCTGAGTTACGAGTTGGAAGGAGAGATAGAAGAAGATGTGCGAGGATAATAAATGGGATGAGAAAAAAAAAAAATCAGGACGGACACTGGGTGTGCTGATGAAGCTGGGTAGAAAGGGCGATTTCATGTGAATACGACAACAACAACAACAAACATCAACCAGTTGCTGATCACATTAAATCACCACCAGCACAATGAAAAAAAAATGGTGCGGAGCGATTTCATATTATATACAATTAACATGATGAAAATATGTCGTCATCAGCTGTGAGTTCGACTAATGATACTCAATTTTAGCAAGCTTACAATATTCGATGAAAATCGATGAGCAGTGGGTATTCTGAACCCTATGCGTGACAAAAATGAAGGCACGTACCGGGGGGGAGAAGGGTAGACCCCTGTGACCACGGCTTGTTGTCCAGAAGTTTGTTGAGGGTAAAACCTCCTACGAGTTAGGCTGGAAAGTAAAAGTGATGACTTGAAAAAACAAATATGTCTTTTGATTCAATTTTTCCTGTCTTCTTGTGTTGTTGTGTTTTCGTACCCGGTACGCTGACCTTCCACTTGCTTGACACTTGAATTTGCGATTTAGTTTATATTTTGGTCTTCCTTTGTCTCACAGTTACTGCATACGTGGCAACGTGGTATATCTGTGGCGTAGCTTTGTGACCACAGAACTTGTATCTCTTCTAGGATGGAAGAATCGGCACGGACACTGGTTGTGCTGGATGTCGGCGGATAGAAAGAACGGTTTAATATGAAGAACACACACACACACACACACACACACACACACACACACACACACACACACACACACACACACACACACACACACACACACACACACACACACACACACACACACACACACACACACACACACACACACACACACACACACACACACACACACACACACACACACACACACACACACACACACACACACACACACACACACACACACACACACACACACACACACACACACACACACACACACACACACACACACACACACACACACACACACACACACACACACACACACACACACACACACACACACTGCTCCTTTTTTCACTGCATATCCGCGAGTCTTCACTCTGACAGCACTCCAGATAGCAGGCAGGTGTGTTCCTCTTTCGTTTTCACGACTACCGTGCGTTTCGTACGGTGCAGGCAGCACTTCAGACAGCATCCGCTGTAGTCAGCAGCCACGAGTTGGTTAGTGGTGGGAACGGGGGTACTCTTCTATATTATAGTTGAGAGGATATACCCGCGGCCATGTTAGTTCAGTTTTGCACATTGGTTTTATCTTGTGTGCGCTTTTTCCGTCTCGTGTATTTTGAGGCAGACGAATTTTCGTTTTTTTTTTTGTTTTTCGGATCTTCCTAGGGCTCCAGCACCTTTGTGTGACCACGGACTCCTTCGTCAGAGAGTTAATGTGAGAACAACAACAACAAAAAACAACACACACACACACACACACACACACACACACACACACACACACACACACACACACACACACACACACACACACACACACACACACACACACACACACACACACACACACACACACACACACACACACACACACACACACACACACACACACACACACACACACACACACACACACACACACACACACACACACACACACACACACACACACACACACACACACACACACACACACACACACACACACACACACACACACACACACACACACACACACACACACACACACACACACACACACACACACACACACACACACACACACACACACACACACACACACAGTGTAGGCTAGACTGCATCCTTACTCGGCAAGTTGATCGACGCCTGGTCCGCAACATGACAGTACGGAAACCACCAGAGGATCGGCATGAATCTGATCACAACCTCGTGGTCTGCAATATTCGCCTCTTGGGTCGGTTTGCGCCGAATCGGAGAGTAAAAGCAGGCAGCGGAAACCGAGCTATTGATCTACGACGGTTGATGGCAGACCCCGGTGTCCGAGCGGACCTCAATAGGGAGATAACCAAACTTACCCCCCCACCGCCTGGTGACCACGGACTCTCTCGTCAGAGAGTTAATGTGAGAATAACAACAAAAACAACAATTGGGAGTGAGTGTCGATGATATGGCGACTGCTCTAGTGGAGACCGTGCTGTCGACTGCTGCTAAACTAGCACCTCATACCAGTCGAAAACAAGGGCCGCTGGGCTGGTGCACGCCCGAAGAGGTAAAAGCAGAGGTGCACTCACGATGGCATGAGAAGGAAAATGCGAGGACGCAACTACGTGCTAACCCGGAAGACAAAAATCTGCGAAAAGCTGTGAAGATTGCCACTAAACAGCTCAAACGTGCGAGGACGGACGGAGTGCAGAAATGCTTCGAAGAATACGTCCGTCAACTCGAAAGGCGTACCCAAGAAGGCGATCAGTTTGGGTTCTACAAGCACCTTAAGGGGATGAATGTGGAAGGAAAGAGGACTTTCCATTCGCAGTACATCAGGGACGAGGAAGGTAGATTACTACGAGACATAGGCCTCATCCGGGAACGATGGGTAAGGTGGTTCCATAAGCTGCTACACACCAAGTCATCGACCCTCGACCCGACTATCGTCGATGAGCTCAAGGTCTGGCCCTCGTGCAGTCCGCTGGGCGACGTCCCGTCTAGATACGAGGTGGAAGACGCGATCTAGGCGATGGCGAACCGCAAGGCGGTTGGGCCTGATGGTCTCCCAGCTGAACTTCTGAAGGTCCTGGCCGACGAGGGAGACTCGGTCACCTTGGGAAGCTTCTACGAGATTATCGTCGCTGTGTGGAGGGGAGGGGTCGTGCCGCAGCAATGGAAGGATGCAACGATTAAGGTGCTGCACAAGAAGAAACACAGGACTGAATGTGGTAACTATCGTGGCATTTCCCTTGTCGCGCATGCCGGCAAAGTATTCCTCAAAGTCATCGCGCACCGACTCAGCGACTACTGCGAACGGGAAGGCATCCTGTCAGAGGAGCAGTGTGGCTTTAGGCCGAACGATCGAAGGTCGACATGATGTTCGTGGTGCGACGCTTGCAGGACAAGGAAGAAGGACACTCCGCTGTTCATGTGCTTTGTCGACCTCACCAAAAGCCTATGACTCCGTCGACCGAACCCTCCTGTGGGCTGTCTTGGCTCGCTTGGGCGTGCCACCTAGAATGCTCACCGTTATCCGCCAATTACACGACGGCATGCGAGCATGCGTGCGGCTGGATGACGGTGAGTGCTCAGATATGTTCGACGTGAAACAGGGCCTACGGCCAGGGTGTGTGCTCGCGCCATTGTTGTTCAACATGTTTTTTACAGCAGTGCTGCGTGAGGCGGAGAAACGTTTCGCTGCTGATAAAGCCATCACGGACAGCTTGGTGCAGCTCCAACAAAACTAGGAGAAGAAGAAAACGAGGAGGGGGAAGGCGCGGGCCGGGCACGCCGACGGATAGATGACGGTGATCGTGTCTGCATGTGCCGCTTTCGGCCTGACGGTCTCGGAGGCCAAGACGGAGATAATGTGTCTGCAAACGAAAGATGGGGGGAACGTGCCGTTCACCGTCACCGCAGCCGGCCAAGTGTACAAATAAACGACCGAGTTTGTGTATCTGGGCGGGGCTATCAGCGCAGATTGGACGGGCAGAAGTGTCGAGGTAACGCGTCGACTCCAGAGGGCGTGGGCATGCTTCGGACGGTATAAGCTGAAAATCTATGACCGCCCGGGTGTGCGCCTACGCCTGAAGGTGCGAATGCTAAGAGCCGAGGTGATCGAAACGTTGCTCTACGGTTACGTTACTTGGAGCCCGAGCAAGACTGATTACGGTAGGCTACGGGAGGTCCACCTCAAGATGCTCCTCCGATGCATCGGCTGGCGAAAACGAAAGCGCGAAGACCAAATTATATCCTATGATATTAATAGCGCGCTTCTCAGGACAAAATCAGAGAGCGTTGAGACGATGGTACGCAGACGTAGGCTCTTGTTTGCGGGCTTTGTGACACGCATGGGAGAGGAGCGTCTGCCGAAGAGGGTGATGTTTGGGGAGATGGTTGGGGGTAAGGGTTACTCCGGAAGACAGGAGTGGGACTGGATGAGGTACCTTGAGGAGGACCTCAAGGAGTTTGGCATTAAGCTCGAAGGGTGGCTCGAGGCAGCACAGAAAGCCGGCAGATGGTTCCGACGGGTCGAGGAAGGGGCGGAGGCCTTCATGCGGAAATGACATACAGATGAATAGGAGGCATCGGCAGAACGGCATAGAATAGCTGCAACCACGACCACAGCCGTTGACGCCAACGCGAGTGCGCAGAATGGCAGGGAAGGGGGGGGGGGGCGAAAGGGGGACGAGGGGGAATGGGGGGGAGGAGGGGGGGGAGGCGGTCTGCCCAACAGACGGAAGCCTGGTAATGGCCATCATCGTCATGATGCACTCCCTTCTTTGAGACCCAAGTAACTAGCATGTTGCCACCTGGGCAACTTTGCGTGTCTGTATGCTCCAGTGCCTGCCTTTCGTATTTTCTTTCCCCCCCGCCGGTGAATATTGCTTTTTGTCCCTTCTTTTTTCATCTTTCTTTCATTCCCGTTTGTACCTCTTTGTGTCTTTGTTAGTATGGCCCGTTTTGCCTTCTTTGCGTTTTGCTATCTGCTTCTGTTTTTGTTCTATTTTTTTTGCTTCGCTTCATCTTCTTTTTTAGGTTTTTGTCTGCTATTAGTAGTCTCCTTTTTGCTTCCCTGGTGTCCGCAGCGGTGGAGTGCGTATTGTTGTTTTTTGTTTTTGCCTCTGCTTTACTACCGAGGTATTTCTTCCACTCCACAGTTATAGGAGCCTGTCCTGCGACCACGGACTGCATTGTCTTGTGAGTTGATGTGAGAACAACAACAACACAGTCTGTGACCACAGAATCAGTATCTCTCTAGGATAGGGAATCAGGACGGACACTGGATGTACTGATGAAGCCGGGTAGAAAGGACGATTTAATGTGAGTACCACAACAACAACAACATCTCGTGGTATATTTGGTCTCCGGCGCTTCATCCTAAGCTCGAGAACGTTAGGAGCCCCGATGAGACTCTTATGTGCCTAAGGTTTACCTCCGACTTTCTCGGTACCGGGCTCAGTATGCGTTGATCGTAGTGCTCTCATCGTTCCTTCCAGGGTGGTTTTGACGTGAGTGAGTTGCACAGGTTCTTGAACATGAGGTACTTCCCTTCAGTCCTTCTGTTGGGACCTTCTGTTGGGACGTGAACAGTGACCTTCAGTTAAATTCCGTCGCATGTTGAAATTGACATCCTTACATGCCATAGCGTCTCGCACCTCGCACACGTGATTCGAGTGCAACCCCTTCGCGCGAACACTTGGAGATGTACGGGGGAATAGGAGAAAGGAACGGAATTATACAATATTGGTGCCACCCGGTGGGTTTCGCTGAATATCGAAACCGTGATTTCGTGTAGGGGACCTGGGCCTGCCAGAATGAAGAGGTATACCAGTAGCCGAGGGGAAGAGGAAGTTGATGCACCGATGCTCCCTTGAGGCAGAGCAATGTAGAGTAGAGCTCACATAGTGGGAGAATGTGATATTCCAAGGAGGAACGCTATGCGTTAGAGGGGGAGGCGAGGAAAATAGACGCGTGTGACATGAAAGAGTTTGGTACACTAAATAGTGGCGAGAAACGATCGCTATTCATCGAGATAGATGGTGACCTCAGGCGGTCAACTAGAAAGGTGACATGATTAGCAAACCTGTTCAGTGGAATATGTGGAAATAATGTAATGAACGCCCAACTGTTAGAAAGTGTCTCTATTAGTAGTAGAATCGTTGCTCCGTCTTGAAAGGGATGAGTGATCTATGGGCACATGACTAAGACAAGCAACAAAAACGAGTACCCCCCCCCCCCCGCCAAATCGATATCGAGTACACCCCCCCCTCCCCTCTTCCCCGCCTGTAGAACACAGTGGTTGCTCCTTGTTGCGCCAGTGTATGATGTACTTTGATGGCTGATTGGTGTGATCCATGTACCTGCCGTTCCTCTACGGAGATCGCGGAGAGAGTTATGTCTCTTCGGATGGGATGCATATTAATTTGTGAACAACTTTTTAGAGTACGGGAAGGCCATGCGAGGCGCCTTTCCTCGCATTTTATTTTGTATACTAATATATATGGTATTTTTTTTATCTCCTGCTCTCCCGCCTTACAAGAGGTCGATACACACCATCGAAACGCACCCAGTGCACGAGCTGACCCTCATCACCGCCGCCCGCACACCCACCATGAAAGATTATTGGGCTGAGGCGTATTGTTAAGCATTGAATGTGTGGTGGTGAGTGGTGTTGGTGATGGTTGAACCAATCAACATACATACGCACCCACCGATACACCCAGCCACCCGCCTGCCTACTCACCGACCGACCCACCAACACTCATCCACCCTCCCATATCCACCCTGCCGCCAGAAATGGCTTCGGCGCTGGCGCTTTTTTCAAGGGTGAATACGATATCAAGATTGTTTGTTGGACAATCGTAAAAATGAAAGAGCCGTCAATGCGTTAGCCTAATGCAGTTCAGAGTTGGACCGCGCAAGGCGTCTATCTGTCACACTCCTCCTTTCCTCCGTTATATCGTATTCCTCGTTTCGGCACAACTTTTTGTTGCAGACGTCTGCCCACGCACATACCACCCTGTTAGAGAGACGAGGACGAAATACACACGCCATCATGCCACCGGAGGAGAGAAAGGCGGACGTGGAAGACACTGCCGCTGCGGTGGACCTCGAACTGCAAGTGGGTCGTCTCCGATCGACAGCACCAGCCCTTTGCTGCCCGGACAGGTGTGTGTTTTATTGTTTTGTGGCTCGCGTGGTTGTTGCATAAGATGCGTGGCGATATAAAACAGCCAAACGCAAGACATAACCAACAAAGCCGTTTCGGCGGATGCGTCCAGCATGCCTGCCCGGAACGACAGCTCCCCCTCGCTGAGAGCTTGTTCCGGCCCAGGTTTTATATGTCGTGTTATCTTGCCACCTACACTCACCCATGACTCCTGGATCGGAATGCACACGAATGTCCGCATTTACAATGGCGTGAATGTTTTATTTTCGGGGGACCATAGTTAATAGGACAAATTATTGTTAGTAAAAAGGGTAAAATAGATAGGTTTTTATGTATAGCATAGATAGGTCCTATTAACTATGGTCCCTACACGCAACGCCGAGAACGCGCCGTGAGCGAAAGGAGGATTATCGTGGGGAAAGCGGATAAGAGTTACGAGGCGGGTGGGTATGCATGTGTACCATATCTCGCTATGGTTCCGTGTATGTTCTTCGTTTTTGTGCCGGTTCCCCCTCCCCACCCCTGCACCCTGATGCCGTTCTCGTTCATTATTCTATTTCCCAGGCTTTCCGGCTCTCTCGTGACACATAAACCCTCACCCAAGACCCCCGCAGTACCGAGATTTAATGCCAGAGAGGGAGGCTGCTCTCAACTTGACCAAAGAGGCGTGGGCGGGAGGGAGCGTGGCGTGGCACCGTCGGAGCAAACGCACGAGAGGAGGCGGGCCCGTATCTATTTTTTCATCCTTCTTCTCTGATGTTTAGCAAAGAACCATCCACTTTCCGGCGCCATCTATGTTTTTAATTTTTGAATCCCGCAGGGGGGTTCATTCGGTCCAGGAGCTCGCGTTCCTCGATCTCACGTACAAGGTGGCCATCGTCAGACCGGGCATGGAGGCTAGAACCATCACGGTCCTGGACAGCGTGTCTGGCCAGGCGAACTCGAAGGAGATGCTCGCCCTGGTAAGATACGTCCAGCCTGATGGTTGGGGATGATGAACGACCGACGACAGGAAGTATCACGGCAGTTGCTGTAGCTGCATGCGGTAATATTGCGAAAGTAAGCCGTTGGATCTAACCGGCTCAAATGGGGTTTCTTACAGTAGTAAAGAGGAGAGCTGCGCTACGAAGTATAGGTTGCCCTGTTTTGCACAGCGAAAAACATATCATGACCTGGAGCATCTAGCTCCTCGTCTGCCGTGCGTTGTGCGAGGTTATGAAGGATATATCCGTGAAAAGTACTAATCTAACCCAGGAAGCACGTACAAGATTGTGCAGACTATGAGGCTCCCACCCGACAACATGATCTACATCACACAGATCACACACATTATACAGATCACACACACTATACAGATCACACACATTATACAGATCACACACATTATACAGATCATACAGATCATAGAGCTCATCTGCCTCGAAATATTTACAGCAGATCAAGTAGGAATCGATGCTCTGTCCGAGGTATGCACTGTCTGGGTGGGAAAAGCATTATCGCTGGCGGCTGAAGAGCCAACATACGGCAGCAGCACCCAACATCTTTGGGTCCGATGTGATCCAACGTCTTTACGTTGGTTTTTCGATCGATAGGACGCCTGACCCTTGGGGTACCAAAATGGGGGATTACATACGTATTATAAGCGCACATGTAATATTTCTCGATGCCGGTTGGTGGGTGGCGTATATATACTCAAGTGTTCTTCAAGAGAAAATGAGCCTCATAAAATTCGCATAGCTAGTAGTAGTGTCACCTTACCCCCGCCCCCTCACCCCCTACCCGTGTGCTCAGTAAACGCACCGGAACGCTCTTCACCACGGGACGCTTGTACTGCTTTAGGATAGGGGGTATTGGGGAACACCTTGTCGCAGGCTCCTCAATCCAATGTATATATACCCTGGGAAGGTGTTTGCGAGTAATCTGGTTGCGAGCAGTCTGGTCGGGTTCTTGTCGCCTGTTTCCTACCCTGGTATACACGAAATTGAACCCAATCCATTGAGTCCTAACAGACAAAACGGAAAAATGGGAACGAAACAAAAAATGGGAACGAACGGTTTTTCTTAGAAAGCAAACCAATTGTGTACAACTCCAAGAAAAAAAGTTGACAGTCCTGTGGGGCTGTACAGCAGCCTTCGAATGAGCTGTCGCTCAGGCTGGAAGTCCTCGGCATCGCCGCGGTAGCCAGCATCTAGAGGAATCACAATAGAGCCAGCGTATATCGCTTTTTGCGCCCACCCGAAGGCCCGAGATGGAGCATGATCGTTCTGACGAGCTCCTCTCACAGGGCTGGCCAAGGGGTTTCGCAGGATCATTTTGGTTATCTGATACACCACATGGTTCTGGAGATACGGCTTGGTTCTCATTTTAGGCTTCGTTCCCATTTTTCCGATTTGTCTGTTTCCTCTGAAAGATCAACCCAACCCAAAACCAAGTAGAGCTGAAACGTGGCATTTCGGCCAACCTTTTCGTAAAGTTCTCTTGGGTTGGGTAAACTCTTAGCAAGCTTGCATGGGGTTGGGATCATCTGCATATATATAGGAAGCAGACCACAGTAACCCCCCCAACTGAAATGGGTCCAACCGAACCGTTTTCAAACTCATTTTTAATACTACACTATCCACAGCAGTAGTATCGTTGGAATCCTATTTCTTGGTGTTGTAAATACGGCCACCTGGTAGTTGTGTCCCTTATTTTGTACAACAATCTACTTCGCTCGTCGGATTTGTGCTTATTAATATGATGACCTCATTAACCCTTTTAGAAGTGCAGTCACGTTTTGGGAACAAACCATTGAAATTTTTGAGTAGTTTGTCCCCAAAAGGGGGCTGCGGTCCTAATATAGAAGGGAACTGCGGGGAGCCTCGAGCACATATACCAGGCAGGTGCTAGCCCTCCCGCCGTATAGCAAGCGTGGCGGGCAAGGGTTTTGGTTATTGCAACAACCTCTGATTCGTTTTGTAAGGTAACATGAACATAATCCACGTATCGTTTCGCTACAAGTATTATAGTGTCCAATATCGGGGTTTCCCACTGTATTGAGGCTAGACCTTGGCGATGCTGACAAAGACTTGTACATCAGTAGCACCCGACTAAGTGAGCCCCGCTGCTCTTCCTGTGGCCGGCTCTATCAATCGTCCAGATGGGGCCCTCCGGCAGCGGAAAGACGAGCCTCCTGAACGTCCTGGCGCAGAGGGCGCCACCGAAAAGCGTGTCCGGTGGCGTCTTCGTCGACGGCAGGCCTATGTCGAAGTCGTTCAAGCGAAGGATGGGGTTCGTATTTCAGGCGCGTACGGTAAACAATACTAGCGCGGACGCAGGCTAAATGTATGAAGGCGCATATGCAATGTTCTGAGGCTACTCGCTTGAGATGCTAGCTCTACTTTATCTGAAAGTCGCCCAGAACCTGGCGTAAAAGGAAAACATGCACACGTATCCAGCTGGTCGCTGAAGGGGAATTGTGGGCGTGGATGACAATTTTGGTTCATTTTTCGAGTTGAATTCGTTCATATTCGGGTCACGGGTATCAAAACGAAGAGGCCTTCACACGTTTGGTTGTGCATGGGTTTTACCCGTTCGACATTGCTGTTTGATCCTTCTTGCCATGCATCGACCTCGAGCTACCCAGCTCCAGCTTACTAGCTTGACCAACGGCGTTCCCGTACGTAGCGTGGATGACGGCACCCTATTCCTTTCGTGGTGATCCCTTTCGACTACCGTTTATTTTCGGCAGGAAACACGAAATTCCCCTCTTTTAAAGTCTCAGCATTTTTTCTTTTTCGCTCTCAATGTGATACGATTCAAGCAGGAGAAAATGGAAAAGGGGATGACTTATCCTACGTATCTACACAAACGTTTCAGCGGTCGGTAAACAAAACGTCCGCTCCGCGGCCTAAAGCAAGGGGGAGTCGATCAATATCATGGCTTAGGGCCGTTATGATCGGAGAACCACGTATCGGAGAACTTTATTTTCTATGTTGTGAATTAGTTTCCGAAATATGTGAAGCGCAGCAAGAGGGCAAAATATCAGGATGGTTAAATTTGACAAATTTGGAAAATACGTCACAAATACACATGGAGGCAAAAGTCACCGATAATAGCGGCTCTAAGGGAAGCAACGAAAACGATTTGATCAAACATAACGATTTCGGGTACGCATCTGGAGTTCCCCAATTGGGAACCTCCATCACCCAGATATGTTTGCCTTGCAAGGCAAAAAAAAGTACTATTTCCCCTATCGCAAAACGCGCCCACTGAATTGTCCCATGATTTATTCCAGAGGTGATGCCACTACACGAGCAAACATGGGTCTATATAGCATAGCCTCGGCGTCTGGGAATGGAACACCTCACGAGCATATATGTGTCCAGTATCCAGCAGCACCGTTCGAATTAGAATTTACCCATCCAAACCCTCGCGCGCTTTTATTTGTCAGGAGCAGCCACCTCTGCATAGTTTTTTTGTTCCCGTGTTCGCATGTGACTTACCCGTATTTTCACTCCCGGGCTCATGACACTCGGGCGAGTGGCTTTGTATCTCGCTCAAAATTGGGCTTGCCGCAGAGAAACAAGCAAGGCCATATGCCGGGGAACATCACGAAAACAAAAACTCTTGTGAACCACTCCAGAAAGCTAAGAAATAAGATGGTCACTGGGCCGAGTGGGTCTCATCGACCAAAGCAATAGGACATGAAAGCGCCCCTCCTACCGTAGCCCCAGTCTTGTGGAGGTTGCTGGCACCACCAGTCACCGAAACCGCCACTCCGTCGAATGAGAAGCCATTCATTTAAGGGGTCCCCTAACGTTAGAAACGCCTCCGCCCGGGGGCGTTCCGTTACCCTTTTGGGTAATTTCCACCGCTCGCCCGCCTTCAACAGGACGACATGTGCCTATTCAACCTGACAGTCCGCGAAACAATCATGTTCGCCGCCAAGCTTCGCCTCCCCCAGACTACTCCGGATGAAGAAAAACGCCAACGAGTGGAGGAACTCCTGGGGCTGCTGGGGCTTTCCAGGATCGCCGACAGCGTTATTGGGAAGGAGGGGAAGAGAGGGATTTCCGGAGGAGAGCGCAAGCGCGTGAGCATAGGGGTGGAGCTCATCACGAACCCCGATGTGTTATTTCTTGACGAGCCGACTTCAGGGCTCGGTACGGTTCGGGTGGAGCACGTGTGTATAGCTCGTTCGGATTTCTGTGCAAGAATGGGCAGGATTTGGGGAGGGGGGGGGGGGGGGTACTCGATATTAGGTATGGTCGAAGTCGTATGGCCATAGCCCCTCACATCCCTACTATGTATCCCTGCAATGCCGGGACTGGTCTTGGGGAGGGGGGGCGTTATGGCAAGGAGGACTGTGCGGGGGCCAGGGTGCGTTGTGCTTGCCTATCTTGTTTGGCTTTAGATATGTCCGTTTCATTTATACACAGTCACATACTCGTCATTCTCGACAAAACCGCAAGGACTGTTGAGTAGAACAGTTTGTGCTGATCAAAAGATGCAACTCACGGGAGGGAGAAAGATACGCCCACCACACGCGGCCCCTTTGTTGTGCATCCGACATTCGCCGTCTTTCAACACCCGCTTGTCCTCCATGCCTGCATCGCTCGTTATTTTGTCTCCCGGTTGGGGGGGGGGGGGGGGTCGTATCACCTTCTCCGGAAGACTCGAGTACGGCCCTGAGTATGACCACGCTCCTACACGGACTAACCCAGAAGGGCATGATCGTGGTGTGCTCTATCCACCAGCCTCGATCGAACATATTCTCGAAATTCGACAAGGTGTTGTTGCTCAGCAAGGGCAGGACCGTCTACTACGGCGGCAGAGGCTCCATCATCAAATACTTCCACACCTTGGGTGAGCAGCCCCCCCCCCCCCCCCCCTCCGTAGAGTACCACGGCCATGCATGACATCAGTACACCCCCCTCCCTCCCCCCGTATAGTACTCCCTTCCCCTGCACGACCAACGCGTCTTATACGGCGTGCAAGAATAGATACGCGAACTTTGGTTGTCCTCTCAGGCGACCACCCCCCCCCCCCCCCCCCCTCACCGCCAACTACTTGTACAGGGTTGCGAAATCAGGGTTGTCGTCGCCCTCCGAGCACTTGTCACCGCTGTGCAACCGATGGGCTGGGCTGTACGTATCGCGCGATAGCTGATACGCCCATATGGATCAAAATGCTGGTCCCCCAGGACGACTCCTCCCTTTGTCACGTACTGCCACAGCTTGAGTGTGGTTGCCTTCGCCCACGCAGACACTACTCCCCTGTGCGAGCGATGCGCCGTGCATATCGCACATTTTGTGGTACGGCCAGATGGAGCCTTCTGGTTGCCCTCTAGGACGACCGCCACCCCCACCGTCAAGTACTTCCACGGCTTGGGTGGGCTCGTTTTCACACGGGTACTACTTCTCCTTGTCCCAGCGCAAGCCATGCGCCTGACCTGTTGTGCATTGCGATAGCGATACGACCCATGGGACCTTCAACAGAAAAACTTGCCCACCCTTCTGACCTCTCGCGCCACCGTCCTCATATCATATCCCCATGGGGTGACACATAGATAGATGTGCCATTAAGCGTCCTATGATTTCCGTGGGTGACGTACCGCCTGCAGGGTTGGAGCTCCCGCCAGAGACGAATCCGGCTGACTGGATCCTCGACATGACCGTCTCGTCGCAGACAGTACGGGACGGGGAGACTCTCGTCGACGCGTACAAACAGTGCAAGGCGAAGCCGTTCGCGGTGAGGCGGGCTCGGCGTCTCTGGGGAGGGGGTAAACCAGTCACCGCATGGCCAGGAACACAGGCCAACACCGGAGCCTTCCACGAGAACGGGGGGGATAGCGGGTAGCGGGTACATGTCGAAATATTCAACACGCCATGTCGATCAGATAATTTCACAGATTACACACCGTAGGGGTTTTCGCTGATATGCATCATCGATGCTCGTTTCCACGGGGCTGAATCGCCTGATAGAACGGTCTGTGTACATTTCTTCCAGCACAACATGATGTACAGCATGTGGTCGTGCTATCATGCGGGTGCCCGGGCTTGTAATCATATCGCACGGTAGTAGTGTAGCTTGATGTCGCACTACGAAGCTGTGTGATATGGACACGTTCCCACATGCCGGCCGTTACGATGCGCAGGATCTGTACTCAAACATACATATCACAGCCCACTGATTGATACCATTTGGGCGAAGAAAACCACGAGCTGGCCATGGCGTGAACAATTTGACGTGGCGGCAAATAAACAGCACGGTGAACTCCATGGTCCTCCACACCCTCGCCCGTCTCCTCTTTCCACACCTTTCTCGCTGTGGTTGCTGCAGCCCGACATGGCGATCCCTACGGAATCAGCCATCGCCAAGACACGGGACCGTCTCACCCTAAGCGGCTCCGACAAGTCATCGTGGGGGACGTCCTTCTGGTTCCAGATAAAGGTGCTGCTGGAGAGGGAGAGCAAGCAGTCCAGGGGGCAGGTGAGCAGAAAGCGGTCTCGGTCCGATGGCAGAGAGACGTCACAGGTGACCACCCCCCCCCTGCACAATGTGGGTCACGTTGTGGAGACATGGAACAATGTTACATGTCTCACGAGGTGTCGACGCAACCTCTCATTTCGGCCTTTCTAATGCCATGCCATGTTGCCCAATGTATCCATAAGTTCTGTTTACGGCCCAAGTGCGCAAGGGGGGGAAGGGGGGGAAGGGGGGGGGGGGGGGGGGGCGTCCCATCCACCTGTGATGCTTCCTGTGGTTCGCGTCGGTTGTACCCGCAACAAGATGCATTCGTTCCTTGAACGTTGCTCTCTTTCGCTAGTCTTAAGGACGAGCGTTGAGAAGACGAGTGGGGCGTGCCGCGGCGCCCACCTTCAGCACTGCTATCTGTTTAGCAACCTGCTGCAAATGCGGCTGCAACTGCACCGCATACGTCGCTGGTTGACCCTCACGTTTTGTGTGTTTTCCTGTTTTCTTCTTCGTTGCGGTGTACACACACAATGCATGGTACCATGGATGGGCATGTTCATGGTGTTATCTGGTTGCAAGTGGCACGGGAGAGTATACCACAGCTCGTGAATGCCGACCCCTTACCTCGTACCTTGTACGCTTTGTTTGGTTGAAAGTCTATCTTTTTGATGCGTTTATTTGTCCAAGCATTTTTTGTGTCACCTCGGGCAAGGATTCAGGGAAATAAGCCAATGTGAAAATATCAGCATCATCTTCATCGTAAAAAACGCTTGCCGTGCTCCCAACGATCAGGTGTTCAACGCCGTCTACCTGGGGCAGGCGGTCATGATCGCCGTCGTCGCGTCGGGCTTGTGGTGGCGGAGCGACAACGTCGCCGACAAGGCAGGGGCTATGTTCTTCATCTCGATGCAGCAATCGATTATCGGGCTCCAAGTCAGTACTGTCTTCTGCGGCTTGCCGTATCTGTTTCACACTTCGTCATGATCAAGATACCTCAGGGCAGGTGGATATATCGATTCCTGATCTGTACGATCTGTATGATATGTATGATGTACAGTAACGCATGTTGCCGAGAGGGAGCGGTACTACCCGGGTGACCCGAGACACGGTAGTCAGATATGTACTACCCTGGTATGTAAATCCTGTACGACAACATATCATAACGGCCAAGTTAGGTTCTATATAATACGTACAGTAGTACACAGATAGATCAAGATCTGTGCATGTACAGTAGTACACAGATAGATCAAGAGCTGTCCGAAGTGTAAATATATATATTATATATATTATATATATACATATATCGCGTGTCCTTCGCTGTTTCGTCTGGCCCCAAAATGTTTCGCAGTTCTGGTGTGTAGGTGAAGAAAAAACAATAAAGGCAAATAATATTTAAAAAAAAAAGTGAGCAAACTTTCGGATGTATTCCCACGATGTTTTTCTTGGCCTCGACGGCGGTTTGGCTTGTCTACGCTTCCTCTCGTGTGTGTATACGTCTTCGTGCTTTAGTTTCCTCTATTACGGGGGACCATAGTTGATAGGACCTACGGTACACACGAAAACCTATGTACTTCGCTATTTTTGCTAACAATGTTTGGTCCTGTTAACTATGGTCCCCCGTATAGATGGTGTTATTATTTCAACGCGGTCCCCCGCCTCGTGTTGGCCCTTTCATCTCAAAACTTGTCATACAATGGATGTATTGCGCAGCCAGCCGACTGGTTCTTGATGGGCATCGTGTGCTCTTGGTTACCGTTCAAATTCTGAACCAATATAACATGCTGCAGGGGATTTGTTACCCCCAGTTCGACTATTACGGGGGACCATAGTTAACAGGACCTATGGTACAGATAAAACCCTATATATATGTTTAACCATTTTTACTAACAATATTTGGTCCTGTTAACTATGGCCCCCCGTAATAGCTCTTGCAGACGTTTGTCTCGCTTTGTCCAACAACAATGCGTTTAGCTACAACCGAGGTGGCCACGAGGGAGACGGGCACTGCTACTACTACGTTTGGAGTGCTGTAGAAAATGCATGCAAACAGGTAAAACGTTCCCCGAACGTTCGTTCATCCGAAGCACACACGCCGAAGGCAAACAAACAAACCTTTCCCTCTCTCCCCTCTCCCCTCCCCTCCCCTCCCCTCCTCTCCCCTCCCCTCCCCTCTTCCAATCTTTGGTACAAATACGCGTCACAAATGTTCATGATTCATGCTGTGGTTCGTGTTGTGCAAGACGAGCATGCGAGTGTTTCCGCCAGAACGGGGCGTGATGATTCGCGAGAGGTCCACGGGCTCCTACCGCGTCGCAGCCTACTTCTTCGCGAAGTCGACAAGCGACGTGGTTTCCTTCACGGTGACGCCCCTCGTACTCGCCACCATCGTCTACTGGAGCGTCGGTCTGAGGCCTGAGGCGGGGGCGTTCTTCCTTTTTTTGTGCCTCTTTCTCGGACAGGTAAGGGACACTCTTATCACGGGGGGGCACAGCAAATAGGACCCACGGTACACACGAAAACCTCTTTATTCCCCCATTTGTACTCACAATATTTGGTCTTATTCACTATGGTCCCTCGTACCAGTATCGAAACATTGGTATTCTTGTAATTGGTTCGTATTTTGTTTGTAGTTCTTGCAAAGGAGGAAAGGAGGGCGGAGGAAATAGGGAAACGTTTTCCGTTTATATCTGGGCATTTAACGGAGGGCGCACACAACTAGGTACGCGTAAACTTCCTCTTTGTTTTGTTTCAGGAAGTACATCAGACGCCTGAGGTAAATACGAAGAGAAAAACAGAATGGGAACGAGAGCAACAGGAACATCATGAAGGCAAGGCGAAAACTCTCTTCTCGAGAATGACGGCCCCCAAGCAGTGGTGGCGTCACCGGGGGTAAGGTCTGGGCGGGAGCAGCAGTGGAGACTGTCGCCGCGCTAAGCGCGCGCCCAGCTAGGCCACGGGTTGCCCCACTCGAGGGTTCCCTGATTCGGGGCGGGAGACCTCATCCGCGTCGGCGAGAGACAGGCGGCATGGACGCATGCTGATGTAGAGGGAGTGGCGCGCCTACAGGCGTAACACGTTCTGGCCCCCCTGGCTTCCAGAGCTCAAGATATACCCCCCCTCAACCCCTCACCTTAACCCATTCACAACTAACTGCAGTCTCGTTTGGGGGAAAACCTACACAAATTCCGAGTGCTTTGTCCCCGAAACGGGACTGCGGTCCTAAAGCGGTAGAGAAGGAAAATGAGACTACAGGACCCAGAGAACAAGGCCCTGGCCTACCGTAGGCACATATACCAACGTATCGAATACTACTGTAGTATTGCAGAACACAAATGATATCCCCAAAGATAAAGGCGTATACCTTGTAGGGCATGCCTTACTGGGTAGTTCCTCAGTGTCCTCAAGGGGCCCACGTCAGCATAAATGTCGTTGAAACAATTAGGCGTCTGCCTTACAAGGCATGCCTCATTGGGTAGTTCTGAGGTGCTCTCAAGAAGCTACGTCAGTCAAAAGTGTTTCTGCTAAATTTTGCTGATAACTCTATCACAGGAAGTGGCCTATGTTGACAGTAGTCATCACCGGTCGCTGCTGCGCCCAAGCAGCCTTAGCCTTTTGGGACCGTCGTTTTCGGCACCAGTGCGAAAGGCGTTTCGTTCGAATGTTCACGTCGTGCATGCGTACGGGGCACCGGTACTACTGTGGGACTGTTTTTTTCGTTCAAAGCAAACCTTTTATTCCCCTCTCTACATGGGAGCACCGCGGAGAAAGGGGAACTGTATACCATATACATGTTTCAGCCCAACTACGGTAGCGGTAAAGCCACGTTCTCCGCCGGGGGTGCTGGCCCTGCTTTTCCCGTGGCAGTTTCCAGGTATGTCAGCACCTGATACGGCAGTTCTAGTGTGTGCTGAGACGTACTTCCACTCTGAACGGAAACGTAAAGACAGCCGCGCGGGGTGGCCTCGACCGGGGGGGGTGTCCGTTTTTGTTTCTGCTTAACCAATTCATCCTCTACCGTAACACGGCTCAAGCACTATGACCTGGAGGGCGTGGGGGGGGTCTCAATTTGGTGTTGCACCGGTCGGTCCCCTTGGCTGCGGCTGTGCTGTCGCAGGTGGTCGCAGGGCAGAGCCTCGGGCTCCTCATCAGCACAGTCATCCCCGACATGTTCACCGCCAAGTCTTCCAGCTTCGTCCTGATGATCTCACTCGTGCTCTTCGGTTAGTACCGCCGCCACCGCCGCCACCGCCGCCGCGGTCTGAACGCTATTTTCGGTGCGATGCCACGGCCGGGGTGGTGTTTTATTCATTTCTGAGCTCCTTCACTTGAGGTACTAAGGCTCATTCTTATCGGAGAGCGTTTTTTTCCAAACATTCCGGAGTTTGGAAATAATTGGAGGTATGTATCAATATACGGAGGCGTCCTGTCACTATTCGTGCAATTCTCCAGAAGCAAAAATATCAAGTTCGTTAACATTCCAATATTTGGAAAAACAAAAACAGGAAAACATGGAAGAGTGAAATTTTGTGCGAAAAAAATGTCGAAAATTTGGAAAACAAAGCTCTCCGATAAGAATATGACCCTAACCATATCGCACGGTACATGACTTCGAAGACTTTGCCTCGCGCAACCCGACCATCGTAGTCCTGAAAATAGACTAGAAGCAAAACCGTCAGAGCAAACGGCAGTCACTCACTTCATGAGCTCCACAGGTCATCGTGTGATAGTGTGGGGCAAACCGTGCAAGCCTCTGCCGCGGGATTGATTGAGTCGGTTCCCGCTACAACTGCAAACGTACGATGATGGTGTTCTTCCAAGTGACCGAACTAACGACGAGCGTCGTCCGCAAGTTTGAACCGAGCTGTGCACATATTCAGAGGCTGGTTCACGCCTCGGCTTAAAAAGGAGGTTCTTATCACGTGTCATTATGCGCTCTACAACAATAAATAGCTGGTCTTGTTAAAAGCTGCCCGGCAGACACAGCGCTGGGCAAGTTGGGTGACCCTGCCACCAAGCCCGGAGAGAGGAGCGGATAGAAGTAGACGAGAACATCTAGAGGGGAGGCGTTCTACGATAGAGGTCGACCCTAATATTTCGGAGGCTCCTCACTTGAGGGACTAAATACCTCACCCGAACACTGACTTCAGCAAAAAAAACAAATTGCATTTCGATAATTGTTCCCATGGCCCAAGCTTATAAAAACGTCAATTTTTCGAAACAAGATTGGCACTCCGACGAGTATGGGTCAAGGAACCCCGTCACTCAGAAAACATTCGAGCGGGAATATGCTACCTCTATCGTAAAACGCGTCACGGACGGAGAGTAGGTGAACGCCAACCGTGTGTTGAGGATGTAAAAGAGCCACAACCCACAGGAGAAGCGGCCCCGGCTCTTCGAAGGCGTAGCATATTGCATGGTGGGAGCATTGTAGTTCCAACTGTCAAGATGTGTATATCAGTGTCGTGCAGACGTAGGCATGCTGATTATTAATTCAGCAAAAGGGTTTCTGAATAGCGTTCCTGAGCATTCCGGGTGAAAGCGTAAAAGCGACGGACCGCCTCAACCCCACATCAGCGGGTTTCGCCCTTGCTCATGCACTCCTCGAGTTTGCAACCACATGCCCACAAACGCCTGACCCTCCGTGCGTGCGTCGCCACAAGTATTCTCTTTGCGCGTTAGCACGGGACCGACGTTCTGACGCCCCTGAACCTCCCTCGTCCCCCAATATTTCCCCCGACCCCCTCAAACGATAACGCCTTCCTCCATCCCAAGGTGGCTTCTACGTGAACGGCGAGAACATACCGGAGGACCTGTGAGTTGTCGATGCATATGCATACTGATTTAGGGGTCACTACACGCTCCGTTGTGTAACATCTCCCTACGCCCCAAGTGCTCGCCTCGAAGAGGATGTGGCGTGGTCAATGGTGCATTGACCAAAGCAAGCAACAAATGACTACGCCCAAGCACGAACAGTGCATGCGGCACCTGGGGTATGCGTGTTTCTGCGTTTCTTTTCCGAAGCTTTGTTTGGCGATTGTACGTGAGGCGTGCACACACATCCGGGGGTTCGCACGAGGCGACGGCGACGGCTCAGCCCCCTTTGGATATATATATATATAATAATATATATTATATACCATATTGAGGGCATCGTATGAGGAGCTTGACCACACAGGACCTTCAGACACATCGGAATACACTAGACGGGTGCTGCGATAGGCCATTGCCTTATAGCAGGGTCTGTCCAAACATGTCTGACTATTCTTAACCATTTAGAAATGCAGTCCCGTTTTGGGGGCAATCCCCTCACAGTCCGAGCAGTTTGACCCCGAAACAGGACTGCAGTCCTAAAAGGATGAAGGGTGCTGAGGAAAGCTCCCCATTAAGACACGCCTTGTCGTTGGAACCCCATCTGTGGTTTAGGCTCTATTGGGTGTATGTACATCCTGCTTAGACTTTCGTGTTTTGCATTTACACCGGTACCCAAAGTCAGAGGATAGGTGACTTTCCAATGGTACATCGTAGAGCCCCCCCCAAGCGAGGAGGCTCACAAAAAAAAGGCAAGCGAGGCCCATAGCGTGGCATGTGTCCATGTTCCTGAACCAGGTGTATGTTATATGTGTTGTATTGTGCACCCAGCGAGTTCGATTGTGACGTGCCCCCGGCGTAGAAATGCCTCGCTTTTCGCCCCTGCTGCCGCACGCACCGCCGTGCTGGGGTTCATTCAGCACGTTGGCATGCATCCAAAGGCGAAGG
>JARUPZ010000843.1:0-28009 GCA_031213475.1 Nereocystis luetkeana | reverse complement strand
CGCCGACTGGCTTCGCCGATACTGCAACACCGTGCTTCAAAACGCGGCCCACGTTTGGTACAAGAGTGACGACGGTCTGTGGTGGCTCGGGAAAATCACGGACTACACCAACGGATGGAGTTTATTTGTTTCCAGTTTTGGACGACCCGGGACCGACCAAGGTTCCTCTTTCTTTGGCGCGCTACACGACGTCGAGGAGAGATGTACGAGATTATCGGTTCCTGTGCAAACTGACTTGGCTGGCGCTCGTGCACGCGGGGTCCATCGTAGCGAAGACTAATATCGAGGCGCCTCCGTGGATAGCTGACTTTCGCTTCTCGACTGCACTTGATGCTATTTTCCTCTGTCGTTTTTCTGGACTTTATGGGCTGATTTCCCCCCTCGAGGTGTTTCTGGTTAGTTTTGTTTTTAGGTCGGGTTGGGGATGGATTTCGCATATTCGCCCTGCCTACCCCCCCGTTTAGTATATGGGCTGGTCTGGGTAATTGGGTAACTCATTTGTGGCGAAAGACACTTTTCCAAAGTTGTGGGCTGTGTGATTTTAGGAGGTTCGTGTCGTATTTCGTGTTATTGTTATCCTCTGTTTAGGTATGCACTTTTCTTTTTTCCATCGACACTTCTTCGCCCTCTCCCCGTCGCGGGCGGCATGGCGTTAAAGGTGGTTGACGAGTTCTTGCAGTCCCTTACGGTTAGGCCTTCGTTTCTCCTTTTTTGTATAGACTTACTTTACCGGCTTCGTTGCCTCGCCGTTTAGAGGTGTGAGAGTGGGTTTTGAAGAGGCGCATCTTCGACTCATGTTCTATTTTGTGGAATCTGGGTTTCCATAATTTTCCCTTAATTCTGCATATATATATGGCTCATCAGAGTGGGTGGTGTTATGATACTGCCTCAAATATACCCCGGTGATGACCTGGGTTTACGTATCGGGATCCTATTCGTAGTACTTGCGGAACGCATGTTCGATGGAAAACGAGGGGTTTACCTCCGAGGCAGGAGCTTCGCTCTCAATCTCCGCGTGCACGAAAGGAATGAAGCTGCTCTTATTATATCTCTATGCAAACAACACACAACGAGTACCGACTTCATAGATAGGCAAACCTGTCCCGGGATACCAAGTGTCCCGACCCTTGACCTCAACATTGACATTTTCCATTGGTATGCAAAGCAAAAAAAAACAATAAGAAGCAGGAAGGCTGGCCCAGGATGGATTTCTTCGGTGAGAATGGGTGCGTTATACACTCACTCCAGTATATAAAAACGAACCCCGAATTCTAAGCTTTCTTGCTAATCTCAGGCTGCCATCATGTGTGTTCGTTTTTTTAATAGACTTCCCCTGTACTACTGCTGTACTCCTACTGCGTATGTACATAAGTGTACCTCAGCTGTTTATCGCAGCATATTATGTACATACATCAAAATGCACACATGCCGGCAAATAAATGCAATCAGGAGCAGATTATCAGAATCAACGTACAGTACAGGCAGGAAACACAACAAGCAACAACAAGCCCGGCCCAGACTAAATTTCTTACTTGAAAAGGGGGGCGCATTTCCCACTACTAGGGGTTATTCTCATCGGAGAGCGTTTTTCCCAAATCTCTGTCATTTTTTTCGCGCAATTTTTCAATCTTCCATTCTTTCCTGTTTTTTTTTCCAAATAAATAGTGGAATGTTGACAAACGTGATATATTTGTTTCTGGAGAATTTCACGAATAGTCACAGAATGCCTCCGTATATTGATACATGTCTCCAATTGTTTCCAAACTTTGGAATTTATGGAGAAAACGCTCTCCGATAAGAACGAACCTAGTTCCAGTAACGCGACTCCCATATATATCACTGATATTGTACTCACTCGTATACCAGGGTATATAGCGTTGTTTGTGTTGCTGTGTCCCCTACCCCCCTGGGAGGCGTTCGGTGCTTTATACCTGGTATTTTTATCGTAGTTTTATCGAATTATCGAATTATCGAAGCTATCATCGAAGTTCGGAATCTTTTTCGGCTCGATATATTTATTTATTTGTAATCAAAAGATGTGTCGAAAGTTTCGGCACGATGCCCAACACTATTCCTCAGGTCGCATACAATATACGGTCAAAACGCCGTGTTCCAGGTGACTTCAGATGGCCCCATCCTGCCCCACCACTTCTTTCGTTCTTGGGAGCTCCGGCTCGAAGACGATATGCCGTCGTATCGATCTGCATACGTGGTAGATTGATCTTGGCAGCGCCAGTACCCCCCACACAAGGTAAGTAAGACTTAAAGTATCGATCATATATGCTAAACGTTGTATTAATAGTAGCGTTCCGACAACCCATCCATGGTGTTATTCCTATTATTATTGATAATCCAGCATGCCGAGCGCATAAACATATCTATGCGTGCAGCACACTTGATTCCGATCATCATAGGAACAAAAAAGAGGTCGAGGTAATATATTGGAAAGCGGTAGCCGCAGTACTACTAGCAAACGTTCCATCCGCCACGCTAGCCACCAGAGAAAGGCCAAAGTCCGCCTGATGCCCCCAACATAAAAACGTATCGTGTGCCTGGAGCCTGAAACATGCGATACACCACTACGACGAAACATGCGCCTACCAGTCATCTCAAAAACGCGATTTAATGCGAGCTACCAGGGCGGAAATATACATACCAGGTACATTTTACGATAATCTGCGGCGCCAGTGCCAAGGGCATCACACAGCAATTATTAGGTGCACACCCACAGCGGTTTCACACGGCCACCTCTCTCTGAAACTCGACCGAGCGTAGGCTAAAAGCTGGCGCCGAGCACCAACACCCATCATCGACGACACGGCACGCGCACAGAGCTGACAGGGGTCGTTCCTAAGGTCACTCGCAAGTCATGGTCGAACGCAGAAGGCGCAATAAATAGCTTTCTGGGCTCTCGTGGCCGAGTTCACAAGGTGACCGCACCGTGGTGGCCGACCGACTGAGCTCGGTGGCAGCAATAATAGCTAAAACTTTGTCGCTTTGGGCAAGCGTTGTTGCGTGACGAGTAGGTGATGGATTTCACTCCCCAAGGTACAGACACCTGCCTACGAGTCAGGCCGATGACTGTGGGGCCACCGCACGCATGAGTTCCGCGAGTACAGCTGCTGAAGGGACGGTTCTGTGCCGGGTGGATGATTATTTCCCGAGCCAACGGAGGCACTTACTCGATAAGATTCAACCCTTGCTGAATTTGATGAAATGCCGAAAGGAAAAAACAAAATACAATACGTGTCGTTAAGATCGACCCTTACAAAAAAACGAATACCTGGTATAATTGGTGCGTAACCGCTGGCGACAGGGCCGGTACCTGGTCCACGTAGTGTAAAGACTCACGCGCGGGGTATATGGCTTTGGCACGCGGGTGGGTGGATGGATCACGTACCCGCCATTTTAGAGGCAGGAGTTGAAGACCAGGTACAATAAGGTGTACAGGGGATATATATGTGACCCCGATTACATTAGAGAAGAAGACAGGTAAGAAATTAAGATAAATTAATACAATGCGACTTGCAAATATGGGGGAGTATTGGTGTTACTCTTCGGGGAACGTCCTACACCAATAAATATAGAGGAATCGTACAGAGGTTTCCTTTCGTCACACTGGTTAGCTAAAAGTTCAACTCAATAACTGCATTCCCAAATCGAGTATACACTCTGTAAACCACCTCTTCGGGTCTCTTATACATTTCATATCTATCTGTCGTTTACAGCAACTCATATCACAGAACCTATATATATGAGCAACAACACCAGACAGAGTAGTGGTGCTGCTCCTTCTAATTTCCTGAAAAAATTCGGAATATCTCGATAATTGAAAAACCTACAGAAGAAGTAGTTGTGAACACATCACTTTGCACAGCAGTGGGATCCCATTACTAAGCCCCCCTCCCCCTGTATCTGGCGCATCTCCACGAGCTCACGGCTTTCAGGGGGGGGGTACACGGCAACAAACACCACACTACACCCTGGTATATGAGTATACTATCAGGTCATGGGTAGAGCACCACTAAATTACTTGGTTTCGACATTTTCAGTACCACCAGGTGTATGTACCTGGCACGATCAACGTTTGTTTGCCGCAGTAAAGAGGATACCTAACAAGAAGATAAGCAAAGCTGAGATTAACAGGAGAATATCAAAATCGTGAGTCCGTTTACTGGAATTAACGGATAACACGCCGCCCTTCTCAATCAAGCAAGAAACCCAGCCTGAGGGGAAATGTTTCTTGCTTCTTGTTATGTCTCCTGCCGACACTGTACGTCGATGCTGTGGTGAACTACTCATCACCGTCTTGTATGTAGGTTCGGTTGTTGTATGTACGTACAGTAGTATATACATACGTCGTAGTAGGAGTATAGCAGTGCAGGATGCCTATAAAGAAAACGAGCACACGAATGGCAGACTGAGAACACTTAAAATTTGGGGTTCGTCACCGTGTACCTGATATACTGAGATGAGGGTATAACTCACCCATTTTCGAATAAGAAATCCATCCTGGGCACGATTTCCTGCTTTTTATCGAGTGATTGTACTTCTGTATACCAATGAAATATAACAATATTAGGACGAGTGGATAGCGGTGTCATCATGTGTATGTGCAGCGAGGTACACGGTGTGGTGCGGAACGGGAATAATACCTGTGTACCGAGGAAGCAGGAATATGAGGGGAGACATACCTCCTAGGTATTACGACCTCAGGCAGATGCGCAGCTGCACCGCACAACCTTCTGCGCGTTGCAGCCACAACCCGGCTTTTGATTACAGAACAACAGCGGACTCTCGTTCGAAGCATTCTTTTCAGAACAGTTCGAGGGGAGGGAACTTGGCTCTTGCAGCAGCAGCAGGCGTCAGGGTGTCAGGGTAGTATAGGTGTCGGGGGTGGGGACGGAAAATACAGGGGAACTAGGAAAGTGGGAGTATAGAAGTGATTACAGTAGAGACATTCATAAGGCAAGCGGGTTTACGTTCGTTTCTTGACTAGTTTCGCCAACCGTATTCAGGTCTGCTTGGTCAATGCTGAAGTCGTTGGATTCTGGGTTCCCATTTGTACGATCGTATATGGATACATATTATGGAGATTGGAATGAGCACTAAACACTATCAGATAGATTAGATGGCAAATAAATAGTATCTTCATGCTAAATGTTCTACAAGGTACCCGGTGCCGCATGTAAAACTGCATTGCCGACGTTTCATGCCAGTACCACCGTAGCTGGTGCAACACCTGTATGAGGAGCGTGTTTTTTAGTATGCTTGTAGTGATGTTTTTACCCTCCATTGACCCTGTGTGAAGGCAGTGCCGTTATATAAGCTGGTGACAGACATAGGGATGTCGATGCGGGTTGGGGCACGCTGCTTAGTCCACGACCTTCTCATTACTGCTAACAGATGATACAAAAAAGGGCGCAAATAGCTTTTCAACTCGTGGCGGAGACGCTGCGGGGCTTGAGGTGCGAATCGTCAAGGGTCTCGCGTGGATCGCGCCATACGAAGAAAAAGCGAAATGGCCGGGTGGGCTTCGGCTTTGAGCGCCGATTTACGCCTTCATTATTTTCAATACCGTTGTCGACGTTTTTGGTTTTTCATTTCGGCAATGATATCTATCGTCATCGCTGTCGTTGTCGAAGTTGTATTGGCCTTTTCGGACCGAAACGTTATTGGTTTTGATATCCGTACAACCGAAGGGTATATTGCTGGTTGTTGCCGTGTCCGCTATCCCCCTGGAGGCGTTCGACCTTTGCATTTTTATTGTATCGTTATCGTTTATCGAACTACCCAAACTATTTTCGAAGTATCTGTAGTCTTTTTCGGTTCGATATTTTTATATTTATATCGAACGATGTATCGAAAGTTTCGGGACAATATCCAGCACTACTATTAATAAGTACTATGATCATGGTTATACGGTGGACGTCAAGGGGTAAAAGGAACAGTGAATTGTGAAGAAGGCAGACACGACACACGTACCAGGTGGAAAAAATACCACGTATTAAGAGCATAATATATATGCGTAAGGCCACTACTAGCCTGGAAGAGTCAAATAAATGAGGCAATATTTCGACTTGAAGTCTTGTTTAATTCCACACCACATCACTGCACTTCTTCCGCCCCTCGCGCATGCGCACCCGCTCACAACTCACGAACCCCGCACCCAACTCACCAAGAAGAGCAACCACGACAACCGTCACCATCGCCGTCGCCCAACAATCTTGTTGCAAGAAGCGTCGCGAGGTCGAGGGGTTCATTAGACCACTCAAGGTGAGCACTCCCTTTTTTAGTTTGGATCGCGCGATGTTCTCATCATCACCGTCGACATGCATTGCGTGCGAGCATTTTTATTGCGCGTACTGCTGTATAGTTGCACTGCTATATTCTCACCGAAGACCAAGCGTGGCGCCGTGAAAACGGCAAGTGTGCCTTAGTCGAGCTCCCTGGCAGAGCGAGCGTGCGGCATCACGGGTAGAGCCACCATGATTCGTGTGCGCCTTGACAGCTGCTTAGACTCATGTTCGATATTTTGTACATATATCCTCATGTATCCCCGAAGTGCAGTCGTATAAGGTAGCTTCGGGTGGCACATGCCCAAATCGTCCTCAGCTTTTCCCCCTAAACTTGGTTTTCCCATTTGACGTCTGAAAGGAGTTACGGATAGCCTGAACTATTTTTGATCCAGAGATGACGACACGATGAACAATTCCTTGCATTGCTGCGCGGACGCGAAATCTGCCCCCCCCCCCTCCCCCCCCCTCCCCAGCGTTGACCAAGCTTAACACCTCTTGCAAGCTGCCCTCCGATTCCGGTGGCACACTACTTGGAAGGATACTTTGATAAGTAACACGAGAGGATGAAAAATATCTCACAGGATTGCGATGGTTTTTCATTGATCGATCTGCGAGAATGTTGCCAATACGGACCTTGTCAAAAGCCGAGAGCCATCCGGGGACATAAATATTCGACTTTATTCAGCACTGGCTGATGATACCTCGTACCGTTGTTGAGAGAACGAACGCTTAAAGACGAACGCATCACACTCACCTGTGCGGCAATCAGAATCTTGACGCTATAAGTTGGTTTCCTTGAAGGGCGGTGAGAAAACGAACGCTCAAAACCTATGCCAATGGAAACACAAACTTCAGAAGTTGTTTTTAAAATATATTGCTAAAAAAAACAGCCGAGAAATTTCTCTCGTACCGCCGCTGTAGGAAAAAAAGAGAAAACTGGTAGATTTTTATTTTTTCCCGCCAACGGCTGCAGGCAGCGCAATTTGTTTTTTTCTGGTTGCAAATCGTCAACACGGTGCTAGAAACCAGCTCGTGCGACGATCGACGCTCGATCTCGACATAGACTCAGCCCACGGCCAACCTGCTTAGTATCTGGCAAGGTCAACGAACGTAGATGACGGCCTCGAAGATATCAGGTGGATCCATGGTCTAGGGGGCGAGAGCTTGCTTGCGGCCTCCTACGGTATCCCCCAAAACCTGAAATAAAGTATTTTTGTTGCCATTCTAGACGGACGGAGAAGTGTTGTCTTCTGTTTTGTGCAAACCAGCGGCCAACACATATAGATGACGGCCTCTAAGATATCAGGTAGATCCATGGTCCAGGGGGCGACAGGTTGCCGGCGGCGTCGTACGGTATCGTCCCAAACCTGAAAAAAAGTCATTTTTTTTCCATTTGAGACGGATGGAGAAGTAAGTAAGTGATGTCTTCTGTTTTGTGCAAACCAGCGGCCAAATGTTTTTTTTATCATACGCCTCGTCAGCTCCCGCCACATGACACCGGCCATCGTGTGAAGACGGTGACCCTAGGGTGGGTCGGAGCCCCTAACGAGCTCATTCCGTTCAGAATTCATGACGCAACCGCCGGTTTTTTGTTGATCGTTGTCTGTCGAGGACTCGGAATCTCGCCGCTTCGAACCCAAAGATCGGCCTGAGTTTTTCTCAAGCCGATGCTGGCCCAACCTCGGCCCCAAATTTGCTTTGTTTCTGGTTTTTCCAAAGGTTGACACCCTTTTTGTTTTTTTTACGTGGCCCATAGGAAGCGTGTTCTGAAATTGTTTATCGGGTATAGAAAATATATTTGAAATTCAATAAAATGATTGAAACTTTCGCTGTCCCATTGGCATAGGTCTAAAGGCGAACGCATCACACTCACCTGTGCGACAACCAGAAGCTTGACGCTATAAGTTGGTTTCCGTGAAGCACGGTGACCTTCTAGACATGTTGAGGAGTGCCCGACGTTGAGTGTCCGCCCTGAAGTCCCGAGGCTACAGCTACTGATTGTGGTAGTAGCGATATTGTTACCAACTAAACTATACGGCCGGTTATTATTAATAGTTAGTTACCTTTTATGGACGATTCGCATATTATTTGTTTTCGCTGCACGCGTCCCAGATACGTATATTATGTACTCATACGGGGGGGCATATTAAATAGGGCCTACAGGATGCACGAAAACCTATACCAGGTACCTGGTATATCCCTACCTTTTCACTAAAAATACTTGGTCCTACCAGGTACCTGGTATTTACTACCAGGTATGGTCCCCCGTAATGGGTATATACACGACTTCTAATAAAAGCACGACGAGATCCACAGAAAGCGGTAGCAGTCTCATGCGTGCAAACCATCCAGTTCACAGGACCCGGCTCGCGAGAAATCCATGCTGCGAGCACTGCCTGTGGATGTGCAAACAGTAGTGCTGTGTGTATGGACGTGCTAGGCATTGAAGTCAGCTATAACACCAGGGACTACTCTTCATACTGCTGTATCTCGAAAACATTTGCGATATTTTCGGGATATATATAAGCGTATACAAGGCCCCCTTCGAGATGTAATGTAGGTACAACGTGAATTCCCGAGGCCGCCGCAAGGCGAAAAGGAAGTCTCACAGGTAACACACGCATATAATATATACTCGTACCTGTTCTTGGCGGAAACGTGTGACATGGGCTAGCGTATTGTTTGAAGGAAATAGTAATATCTTAATAGAAGTCAGCAGGAACTGAGTACTACACTTACTTTCTAAGGCAATTGCTACATCACATACATGCAGGCGGTGCCATGGGTTGACTACTATATACACTGGTATGCTGCTGTTACTATCCACCACTACCACTACTACTACGCAATAGATATAATACAGGCAGAAGGGGCATGCACCCTACAGAATACTGCGTGGGACACAACTATTAATACCACTGACCACTAAATATACTACTAAGTACGACTTCAAGAGAATGATCAATCGCTCTCATACAATAAACGGACAACATCATAGTAAACAGAAAGAGGTCAAGTAACCACGTGGTGCCACGGATGGGTTGGGGCATGACTACTATATACCTGGTACCTGGTATTAAATAATACCTGGTACTTTGTTACAACACACTACCAGGAATACACCACTGCCAGTAATACGTAGATGCACAACAGTTAGTACACATGTCGAAACAGGATGATGAACACATCTTACACTACAGCAGTAGTAGTGCAAGAAGAAGTAGTTCCTACGGCTATACTTTCAATATTCGTAATGTATGTGCTGGCTACCTACTATTAAGTACGTTCGAGGGCATCTACTGCGATTAGCCAGATGATAGAAGAACAGCACGCAGACGGCAACAATAAACAGCAATAGCGGACACCACAACGACTACGACTAGTACTGCTACTTATATAGCAAGGTGGTACTATAATACTGCAATAATTGGATAGTAGGACCGCAGCCCCGTTTGGGGGGCAAATTTCTTGGAATTTGAGCGGTTTGTCCCCAAAACGGGGCTGCGGTTCTAAAAGGGTTAAGAGAGTAGCAGCATGCGCTCGGTACCATGGGCGCCTCTTATTATTAATATTTCAACTCCAACTATTATATGCACTCTACCAACTACTTCAGACATTTATACCTGGGTTTCGAAAACAGCTTCAGCAACACAGAAAGGCCAAATAACGAAAAAAAACACTATTATTAAGAGTATAGGAAGCAGCTTCTCTGTATGTATATTTGTTGGCATGCAGGCATACATACGTAGGGTTGGCGCACAATGAAAAAGGAGTTTATCTGCATTTATTTGTCATCGAAAAAAAATGTCAAATAAGTACTCACGGCAACAACACAGCCGACTCGTGGCAAAAACAGTGGGACTCTACAGCAGTACCATCACTGTTAACAACAATAGGCAGCAACAATAGGGGCAAATGTTTAGTAGTGGGGCCCCAGGGGAAAAAAAGAAAAAAAGAACAAACAACAACTCGAAGACTTGATAAGGCGTTTTCGATACGGGGTTGAGCTTGACGACACTTGACAGGTTGTTTTTGACACAAAAGTGTGCGTTTGCAGCGCGCTGTTCTCTCGTCTGCTTGCCCTCGGGCGACGCACTTCAGCCTCAGTCTGTCCATCACCAACCCTCAAAAATATGGTTGCTTTGTTATTGTGACACTACTATTATTGTGCCCGTCCGTAGTATCATATGTATGCCGCTACGAAAACAAAAAAGGGGGCGTGTTACCTGGTACCAGGTACTGCTTTGGATGAAATAGCTACTACGAAAACAAAAAGAGACGGCGTGTTACCTGGTACCTCTTTGGACGATAAAATATGGGCCGTGACGGCATGAAACTGGGTATCAAACTGTCCTTTAATTTTCGTTTATAGTTGGATCAAGGTATTTACGCCATTGGATTACATCGTGTGACATTCAGTCCAAACAGTCGCGTGGTATACACCACTGCAAGTGGAACTCTCGGGTAAAATGAAAATGTTATCGGTTGCTGCTACGATCGTATCATGCAGAGTATTGTGTTGTACGATACCTCGTACATTTCACCCCCCCCCCCCTCCTTAAGACGCAGAGAGATAACCGAGCAGCTGGTCCATGAAATAAATGCAGAACGTATGACACGTCCACTAGACCGACTACAGCAGTAGTGGACCACTAACAACAGTGTAATATTAATAGTCTAGGTTCGTACACAAAAAAAAAATCCAGCGGTATAAACGCATCGTATGACTGCTGCAACGCCAGCGGGGCCGGATACGGGCACGGCTGATACGTCACACGGGCCCACCCGTAACCAACCCATCCACTCACCCACCCACCCACCCACCTACCGATACACCTACTCACCCACCCACGAACTCACCCCAACCAACGCACACACTCACCTATCATTTCCTAACCCTACATAAATTCAATCCACAACTATTAATTCAATCCAAGGAAGGTGAATAGCAAACGGGAAAATAACGGGACAAACGTAAAGCAAAACAAGCAAAAGAACGCAAAGCGAGGACGGGACTACTCGAGCAAGTATTATTATTGTGCTTGCCTTCCCACAAAATAGCGTAGATGCCATTCCAATTAAACCCAATATCCTTCCGTAAATCAGCAGTACTCCTCATACACTCCTCTGCCAGCCGATTCCCAATTTCCCTTCCCCGCATCATTTCATTATATTAAAGATCAAAACGGGCATCACTACCATAGCGTATTGCACAATACAGGTGCTTAGGTTATTCAATTATCCTTCCTACCTGAAATATTCGTGCTATCCGGCATACACGAGACATAGGTCGTAAGGGCGTCCCCTTCATCCCTAGCAAGTTCGTCGCCTTCCTTCCTAGCCCTTTTCGCCCTGCACCTATTTTGTCTTTCGTTGCTTGTTTGCGGTCGAGTCTTATACCTGGTACTTCTTTCGGACTTCTACTGCCCCCAAGCCCAGCCGACCCAAGACCTTGCCACATCCCCCCGAACCCGATACGAGTCCTCCAAGGCCAGGAGCGAGTCCCCCGACACCAGGCGCCGTTACGAGTCCTCCAAAACCCGGTAAGAGTCCCACGAAACAAGGTGCCGGTTGTCCTCCAAGACCCGGTAAGAGCCCCCCGACTCCAGGTGCCGGCCCGACTCCTCCAACGTCTGGTAAGAGCCCCCCCACACCAGGTGCCGGTACGTGTACTCCAAACCCCGCAAAAGAGCCCCCCGACACCAGGCTCCGGTACGAGTCCTCCAACACCCCGTAAGATCCCCCGGACAACAGCTGCCACTCCCCATGCGCCCTGTACCGCTCGACCCACACCCGCCGATCCGACACCAAATATCGGCCTCCCGACACCCGGGGCCACCTCCCACCCACTAGGTGCAACCTTCCCCCGCACCCTGAGCAACCTGGCTCACATCCGTCGATCCGAAACCAGGTGCTACAGCTTCATCACCTGGCGTCGTCTCCCCTAAACCAGGTGCCAAACGGCTCACACCCGATCCGGCGGCTCCCTCAACGCCTGGTGCAACTCCCCCCAGACCCGCCCCTCGGTGTTGCTCAGCGTCGCCAACGATTCCGCCCATCGATATTGGCCGTAGGTTAGCAGAAGCAACAGGCCTTGCTTGCGTGTAGGACACCTGGCGCGCGTCCTCTTCAGCGTCATTCCCCGTTTTGGCATCCCCAGCCGCTCCACTGGAAGTGTGTGCAGATGCCACACCTCCTCCCCTGCCAGGCGAGGAACTAATGCTTGCAATCGTGCTGCCACATGAAGAACATGGGCCTGCCGAGTAAGGTGCAACAGCGACCCATCCATTGTTGCTGGTGCCGGCGTCGCTCTGCGGCAGGGGTGGGAGGTAGGAGCGCGCTAGGTGGGACAATAGTCGCGACTTCGTCGCAAGGTCAGTACAAACCGCTTCGAAGTCTCTCCATAAGCTCGAGGTGGTCCTTGTCCTTGCTTGTTTTGACCACAAAAGCGCATTCTTGACAGCGCCGTCGACGGCCTTCCTCGCAGCTGGTCCAAGCAAAAAAACGCCGCGTCACAAAGCATGGGCAGTGATGTGAGAAAACTGGTCGGGACAGCCAGGATGCTCTAACAACCACTCGACGTCACTAGCCGAGCTGAGACTTCGCAACCTTGTTCTTTCACACAGTCCATGCATGTGTGCGAAGTATCCACCTGTCGCGGCCATCAAGAGCATGGATGCGCCCCCTTCCTCCAAACCCACTGAGCGAGCTGGAGATGCCGTTACCAAGTCAAGAGAAGAGGAGTCGTTGCGGAGAGTCTCCACTACAGCAGCCAGGGCGAAGTGCAGCCCATTCTGCACAAGAGGGTCACTGTTGACGACAGTCCGACGGTGTCCAGGCAAAACCTGGGCCATGACGATGTTTAGCGGTGGAAGTTCGACTCGATCGAATGCGAAACAGCATGGGCAAAACGGCCGTAAGCCGGTTGTCAGTTATTTTCTGGTCAGGGCACATACTTGAAATGGGAGACTCGATTTTCCCGTTAGCAGCTACGGATGCGCATTTCTGACAGAACCGCGTCTCATTTGATAGGTAGAGCACGCAAAACGCGCCGAGGCATGGCAACAATCGTACTTGTGTTTGCATGACGCTGAGCTCTACCTGGTGTTCCACGATGAATTGTCAAGCAGCAACAATCCGAAAAGGACCATTTCGGCCAAACCCACCCAGCGCACTGACGACGTCATAGAGTTGGTCGCGCAGCTGTAGGTCGAAGTGGCCATAGTCTGGAACCAGGCCCTGGTTCCTCAACGCGTTGACTCACCACCTCCAGTCAAACCCGTTCGTGGCCGCTTCATGGCAGCGCGGCGGAGCGTTCTTCGCCCCCGTTTAGTCAGTCTGTGCGGACAGCAGTGGACAGGACACGAAATGCTTTAACGACATCCGCGAGAAACGGCCACTTCAAATATAATGTGTACATTGTTGAGTCTTCGCTCTTGAGGAATGCTTGAAAACCGTTGTACACCGTCCACACGAGCGTGTGCTGCTCACCTTTCACCTCGTTCGGCAGTTTAATCATGGAGTGGGGGCTCGATCCAGTAGAACGGTGAACAAATATCGTGCGGGGCGTGAGCGGTCAGTTCCGAACACGGCCGCTTCATACTCAGTACTGTACGATGATTATTGCATGTTACGGGAAAACTTGCCTGCAGTAATCAAGCTCTTGAGCAAGAGTGCCAGATCTAGGGCCATGGCCGTCTTGTTAGTGCAAACGACCACCAGATTCCTCGCTCCAATCCATGGGAACCGTTCACTGTACATCCGAGTGACGCCCGGGTCGCACGACGTGAACTTGTAGGAGTGCTTCTTCATTTCGACGACTCGCCGTTTCTGCACGCCGCCCTCGCCCTTCCACTCCTGCACACGGACCTGTACACAAAAACCCAGAAGCCGGGAGGATATTACTGGCAAACATTATAGGATACTCGATATTATTTAGCACGTACAGAACGGTGTTGTGCATGGTATCATAGCTGCAGCAATAACACGGGACACCATACAGCACACCGGCACAGATTCACCCACCTATAACTTGTCGAGGTCATAATGGCATAACTTGCAGATAGTCTAGTGCCAATCATCCACCAGTCCTCGGCTACGTCCGAAACCCGCCGACCTTGCGTCCACCCCTTGCTGATCAAATGATAACGGTTAGCAAATAACCAACGTCAGCGTCAACCGAGAACTCATCGACCTGAGTTCGCTATCATGTACATGGTTCGCACTTTCGAGTGCATCTCCTTGTCGTTCCACAGGGGCCGCCCAACAAATGGATATCCTACGAGTTATTACCTGCCCGTTTTCCAAGGCCTTCCATCCGTACTTCTTGCACGGGGGTCGGAGTGGCACACCCTGTGAGGCGAAGTGCAAACGGTTGGCGTGTGCGTAGACGGTCGGACAAAGATACCTTTCCAGGCATGTGTTCGACGAGGACTTTAGCGGGTCGATAGATCGGACGACAGGTGACTGCATCTTCGCCAGCCCTCCAAATCGGCAAGCAACTGTATCCTGCACAGAGTACGTAGTAGAGAGGAGACAAGTTCACCATGCTCCAATCGACTTGAAAGCGCGTGCAGCATACAGCAGCACAAGTAAATCTGCTGTACCAGGTAAATAGGTGTTCATTAGCCTGACCGGAAAATACGTGTCTCCTGCTGGCACCGTGCTTTCAACGCCGGCGACATGTTGAAGTAGAACGCTTCCCCTTGTCCACATTCGCCTCTCCTCCTCCATCCACGTCCCTCTCCTCCTCCTCCTCCTCCTCCTCCTCCTCCTCCTCCTCCTCCTCCTCCTCCTCCTCCTCCTCCTCCTCCTCCTCCTCCTCCTCCTCCTCCTCCTCCTCCTCCTCCTCCTCCTCCTCCTCCTCCTCCTCCTCCTCCTCCTCCTCCTCCTCCTCCTCCTCCTCCTCCTCCTCCTCCTCCTCCTCCTCCTCCTCCTCCTCCTCCTCCTCCTCCTCCTCCTCCTCCTCCTCCTCCTCCTCCTCCTCGTGATCCCAGCATTAATTGTACCCCCCCTCAGAATCCCTGGCTCCAGCTCCTCCTCTACCATTGCCGTGTCCATCACGCAAGTCTGTTTGTCAACCTTCCTCGAAGCGCGTTGCGTAGGTTGTGAACGGCCTCCAGGCATACCGGCCGTATACGCCTAGGAGCAGCCAGATAATCAGAGAACACACCGGTTCCAAGGCTTCGCAATTCGTCCGCTGTCGGTTGTGGCTGATATGCCCGCCACCCAGGATACCGTTCTGCAGGTCTGTATCGCCTTCCTTCGCTCACAATAGAACCGCAACGAGTTCGAATGGGACAGAGGATGCGAGCGATTTCGCACGTTCAGTCTGGAGTTTGGACGTTACACTTTGGACCCCATCGGAAATACTGTGTTGGAGAAACGCAATTCACGCTGAGCGAAGCGAAAGAGTCTATACGCCCACTGCTGCGTGAGGTCTACTGCTGTGTGGACCTGCCGTAGAAACATACGAATACACGACATGACTACGACTACATACATGTACGTAACTAGTAATGCTGCTGTGGGCACTGTTGCAGCTCAGGAGTACACCAGGTACTACACTAAAAGAACACATACTGGACGGGAATACAATCATCGTTTTATCTATTATCGAAATCTCAAACGGGCAATATATTTCCTGCTATAGTTGTACGCACAATATAATAACGTACCTGGTATCATGCAATGAACCTGCTATTAATAGTACGCCGTAAATTCAATCCAGACAACGCCACAGACCAATGCACACTCTTCTACTACTCACTTGTGGCGTCCTTACTTGCCAGTTTTGGTGTCCTTCAGCACCTCCGCAGTTTCTTCCTCGATTGTCCCGTCACATACTTCACCAACTCCATTAGTTTCCCCGGCCGGGTTGGCCCCGGGGTCGCAAGATGCTTCCTCCATCGAGCTTTCTACCCTCCGTGAGACTTTTCTGCTGTTGCGTTCGGCGGCGGAATCTGCTGCGTTCGGCGGCAGAATCAGCTGTGTGTGTGTGATTGGCCTTCGTCACGAAGTTGATTGTAGTTTTGTGGTGTGATTGGCCTACGCCGCGGACGTTTCAGGCGCCAACACTACGATATTGCCACAATAGGTCTACACGCGATTGGGGGCACCATGAAAATAATATCTGCACTTACTTGTCTTGAAATGTCTCTCTCTACGTTTAAATTGTTATTATGCTTCCCTTCCGACAATATAGCGTAGATGCCATTCAAATATAAACCGAATATCCTTAGGCTTCTCTGCCAGCCGTTTCCCAAATTGAAATTTCCATTCGCCACATCATTCTGTCATTCGCTATAAATCCTATTCCTCATCAAGGTTCCATCGCCAGGTCATCGGCCGCATTCCTCCGGTTTCTTCCTCCCTCTCCCTAGCGGCCTGGCAGTCCCTACGTGCTAGTTTATACCGATGCACTCGTCGCGAAATCCCGACCTGGGTAGTCACCGAGATGATCTGGAAGGGGCGTTCTTTGCAGACACCTCTCCGGGCCAGGGACGATCCGTCTGTCCCTTCGACAATACTTCCCGCTACCTTATCAATCAGATCGCTGCCTTCCTTTCCGAGGCGCCCGGAGCAAATTGATGGCTGCCAAAACCAGTATAATCTAGTCATCATGGTTACAGCGGCAGACTCATGGCAACGGCAGCCCAGTACTACTTACTACCAATACTACTTCTTGCCATTGCTGTTGCTGCCGTGGAAGTACTAATGCTGCTACTACTACTACTACTACTACTACTACTACTACTACTAAAAAATACTACTACTCCTACTACTGCTACTGCTACTACTACCACTACTACTGCCACTGCTACTACTACTACTACTACTACTGATGCCACTATTAATACTGCAACAACTATATTAATACTACTCTCCTACTCCTCTTACTATTTCTACTACTACTATTAATATTGTTGTTGTTGTTGTTGTTGTTGTTGTTGTCGTCGTTGTTGTTGTTGTTGTTGTTGTTGTTGTTGTTGTTGTTGGTGTCTTCACATTAAATCGTCCTTTCTACCCAGCTTGATCAGCACACCCAGTGTCCGTCCTGATTCCCTATCCTAGAGAGATACTGACTACCAGGTATGTGGTCACAGACTGTGAGACAGAGGAAGACCAAAAATAAGAAAAAACCGCAAATTCAAGTGTCAGCAAGTGAAATGTCAGCGTACCGGGTACGAGAACACAACAACAACACAAGCAAGACCGGAAAAATAAGAGCAAAAAGACAATAAACAAAAATCTGAGATAAAAAAAATAGAATATAAAAACCATCAAATACTATACCAGGTACCTGATACTACTTTATTACTACTACAACACCTATTATTCGTATACGTACGACTATGTCAGGTGCACACCGAGACAGGCGGGGTACACGCAACGGGCGGCAGGATGAGCCCGGCTCTGTGGCCCTTGCCCCGTTCGATTGCCTGCTGCTAAGAGCGTGCAACTGGACAACTCATTAATAGAGTATGATACCTGCATACACATACAGTTAGTTAGTAGATACCTCGTACAAATTTCCGCTAGGCAGACGGATCGAGGGATGTTTAGTGGAGTACGTCAAAGGGCTAGGTGAAACATACTTGACGATCAAGAGATGTTTAGTGCTGCTGCCGTATCTACTGCTGCTGCTGTCATCTACTGCTGCTGCTATTAATATTGAAAGTTTTGATCAAAATCAACACACGGGCCAAGAGGAGAGTTTCAAGATTGTTGATTTTTTCAACGCAAAGAAATTTGAGCGGAGGGAAAATATTTTTTCGTTGAATGGGCTCGTCGTATATTTTTTATTTCTTATTTTTGCTCTTCCCGTTCATTATCTTCGCACATCGTCTTCTCTCTCTCCTTCCCCCTCGTAACTCAGATCCGGGGTCACATATCAGGCTCTTCTACCCCCTTCCCGCTACCGTACGTGCCTTCATTTTTATCGCGAGAAGATTTCAGCCTTTTCTTCCCTCGTCGACTCGCATCGAATTGTGCCTACCCACGCTGCAAGGCGCTCTCAACAATTGAGTCCTTTTTGTTTTTATTTTTGCAAATAAAGTCAAATGTCCGACCCCCCTGGGGCTCGAACCCAGGACTCAAACACAAGTAGAATTCGAGGACAACCACTCGAACCACCGGGGCGACCGGCTTACGGGCGTTTGACATGTTAATATTAAGAGTATAAATGGAACAACTCCGGAAGGACTGGATCGGTACAACAACCAGAAGCAGATACGAGTCAAGGCGGCCAATTGGAATGCTAGTGGGGTATTCCCGGCATTCGGTCTGCGCCACGGTTGAATTTAGGGCTATAATCAAAACACCCGGTCCGATTTCTTTCGAATACGGGTAGCGCTAAAATCCAGCACCAGACGATGGATTGCAATGGGCAAACCCATCGCATGAATTTCTCAGGTATGCTCATCCACACACAATTACTGAAGCTGCCGCCTAGTTGCAAAGTTGGGCGTATTAAGGTTCAGACTGCGCGAGGGCTCGGCTACGGCGGGAGGGGTCAGGTCTATTGGGACCAAAATGCCAAGGGGGTCCAAGGTGTTCAAAAGCACACAACATCCTCCTGGTGCTCAGCGTGTATGTTTTACTCGGTTTCTTCAGTGTTCGCACTTGTTCAGTACCCAATACGACTCCTCCTGTCAATAGTAGAATAGTACCAGTCGTACTTGATACGCGTATATATTAATAGTACATCAGGGCATGGTCTGTACGTACGGTACAAACGTGTATCTGGTACACGTGGTACCCGTAGTATATGACGTGACACGCAGGTAAGCCTACCCGTAGAAAAAAGTGAAACGCCAGTGAGTGGCAAGTATACGAGGTCGGAAGAAAACGGAAAAGTGCCTAAGAGACGGGACAGCATAGCAGCAGCAGTGAAACCTAACTTAACACACCAAACGTAAACACAAAGCTCTCATTTCACATTGTTTTCGCGTACAGGTCTTTTTTTTGTTTTCTTGTGCTGAGCTTCGTATTGCCTGTTTTATTTCCCTTTGTCGAGACAATATCACTCGGGTTAGGATGTATGTGGCGTTTTTTTTCCTTAGCTTGTTTTGGACCGACTGACAGATGCTGTGCCCCAGGCGGGTTCACGGCACTTTACTTTTTTATCGTTTTTGTTTTGTTTTGTCCCTTCTCTTTAGTTTGGAAAAGTGTATGTGGTGTTTGTCGTACCCGGTAGGGTGACATGAAGGGCACTGCATGCATTGTCTACTCTGCTTACTGGTGAACAATGGAGTATCTCTGTGCGGTAGCTTTGTTACGGCAGAGTTTTTATTCCTTTATAGGATTGACACGGACACTGGCTGTGCGGGATGCCGACAGGAAGGAGGAATGGATCAATGTGTTCAATGTGAAGAAGACACACGAACAGTTTAGTAAGGTTTCAACCGCAGTCAGTCCCGTTGAAGGGCACTGCATTGCCTACTCTGCTTATTGGTGAACAGTGGAGTCCCTCTGGGGTAGCTTTGTGGCGGCAGAGCTTGCATATCTTCAGGATTAACACGGACCCTGCCCGTGCGGGATGTAGACGGGAATATTTAATTGTTCAATGTTGTTCAACGTGAAGGAGACAGCCCCGTTGTAAGACGAACCACTCAAATTCTAGGTATTTCGTCCACCAAACGGGACTGACTGCAGCCTAAAACGATTGCGAAACTACCAAAAAAACAATGACGGTTGAAAATCAAGCATATTACCTGGTAGATAATGTTGATGGGTACGTATGTGAGTGGTATATACCCGGGTCACCTCCCCTCAGAGATAGGTACGGCTTGGTTTTGAACAATCGCATGGCTATACGTATTGATAAAGTCGTACCTGAACATGTTTGTTTGGCAATCTCCAGGCCATTGTTTCCTCTTTGGTCTCGTTTGCGTTTTGTCCGACTTTCTTTGTGGTGCAGCAGTAGTTGTGGTTTCATGTAGACCGGATGCTCTGTGGGTGCTAGCAAGAAGTACCAAGAATGACGACGTTAAACGACGCTAAACACCGCAAACCTCTGAAACCTGAAAAACACCTGTGTTGCGTGGAATACAGGCCGAGAGCACCACTGCTGTAATACTATTTCCGTGCGTATATGGTGCGAGTGTGCCTTACAACACAGCCTTGCCTGACAGTGGGGTAACGGTAGAAGGAGGTCGCTTCAGCAGAGAAAACCCCGTAACACGTTGCGCACATGTCCGATTGGAGGTCAGGTGTACTAGGGATGTACCAGGTATGTCATATCCCTCATTACCATGGGCACGGCATCATATCAATAAGTTGGCACCTTGTGACGTGTTTTCCCCATTTTATATCATCACTTTTACTTTCCATCTTGTGGTAGGAGATTCTACCCTCGCCGGTCTCCTGGACAAGCCGTGGGAACAGTTACCTTGCCGTCCGTTCACCCCCCCGGTAGGTGCCTTACTTTTAATCGCGCACAAGGTACATTCAGCATTCCCACTGCTCGTCGAGTTTCCTCCGGTGTTGCTAACTCATGTTTTCGGGCTTTCCGCTGATCGTTTTTTATGCGAGAAAGCGTCCTTAAGAGTATGCACTCGGTGAGACTCGAACCCACCAAGTTGATCTTCATGGGCCCGCGACCCACCTACCAAGCCAACGGGGACGCAGATGTCAAGCTCGTACTACCTTCGCCATGCTGATGTTCACAGTGTATTTGTTTCGCTGGCCGATCAGACCCCATCTCAGCCCTAACTCGATTCGGACGAGTGCCGAAGGGATATGTAACTGTACTCTAGTTACATCAAAGGATGATGTTTGAATACGTTCGCTGTATAACGTGGTCTATGCAACCGCGCGGCGTGCCCCTATGGCGTAGGTCGAGGAGAGAAAACAAAATACTTGTACAATAAGCCAAACACAACCCACACCAGGTGGATCAATACCTTTCTGTCAGAGACCCCACCACATAAACCACACACAGGAGGTAAGCCGCACCAAGGTTGTCACCGGCTGCACCACTCACATATAGACAGGCAGTATCGTTATCATCAAAGCCTGGGCCGTATCATTAACATCATCGACTGCTCCCGGAGGAGAAGCTCCATCCCTCCATCCACGAGGCATACTAAATAATGCCCCGATACATAATACGAAACCCCACAATATATGAAACCCTCAATATCCGCAGACCCGTATCAAGCTACCGCATACCACAAACAGCCCCCCTATTCGGTGCTCGATACGATAGGTCTCGAATATCTTATCACCAATTGCCAGGTTAAACGGCAGCCCCAAATTCCATCCTTCATCGTTGCCAAGGTAAAACGGCAATACCCAATTCCACCCTTCAGAATCGCCAATGTAAGACGGCGATCCCGATACCAAATCTCTCAATCTCGATTCCAGTGGAGACCTCCTAAAATACATCAAGACAGTAACTATGAGAAGGGAAAAAATCCAACAAACGTAAGTATGTTGGTAAAACCTTCAAACAAAATCAATAACACCGCCTTCACATAGATATCGTACCGCCCGATAGCATCGGCCCCCCTGTTTTGCACTCTGGAAGCGCAGAACAACAGAACGTCTCTGATGTAGGACATCTCAAATCGAACTAGAATAGCCCCCCTGCTATTAGTAGGTGCTCACTCCGGGAGTATGCAAAAGTCAACAACATACTGCATCTAAATTTAAACGTGCTATGGATACTAGTGATTTTGGGTCCCCTGTACGTTGTGCATACTTAACCAATAGCCAATGGGTACGGCACGATTCATCAAGACCATCGGCATACCCTATTGGCGTATTAACATTACTCAACGCATGAGTACATCCCAATACTTTCTCCAATTCCCTTAAAATCACTCTTCTCCGTTCTCATCACCCAATACCCCCAAAATATCCGAAACCAAGAAATAAAAGAAAGAAATCACCACAAATTCATCACAAAGTTGCGATGAAAGCGGAACGCTTCCGTGGGCAAAGGCTTCGTGAGGATATCAGCATGCTGTAATGCAGACGATACGTGAACAATCTCGAACTCCCCATTAGCAACACGTTCCCGAATGAAGTGATGGCGGACATCAATGTGCTTGCTGTTCGGAGTGGTCACGTATCGTCTGCATTGCAGCATGCTGATATCCTCACGAAGCCTTTGCCCACGGAAGCGTTCCGCTTTCATCGCAACTTTGTGATGAATTTGTGGTGATTTCTTTCTTTTATTTCTTGGTTTCGGATATTTTGCTCTCTCCGTTGCCACCGTCGCGTCTCGGTCAGCCAACGTCGCGTCTCGCTCAGCCAGATTAGTCGTCACCTCCGCGAGTTGCTGCCGAAGCAGCTCGATCTCCTCGGCCATAACAGCAACCCTTCAGCAAACTCCGGGCCCGGAAACACGATATCGTATTTGAATACGTTCGCTGTATAACGTGGTCTATGCAACCGCGCGGCGTGCCCCTATGGCGTAGGTCGAGGAGAGAAAACAAAATACTTGTACAATAAGCCAAGCACAACACACACCAGGTGGATCAATACCTTTCTGTCAGAGACCCCACCACATAAACCACACACAGGAGGTAAGCCGCACCAAGATTGTCACCGGCTGCACCACTCACATATAGACAGGCAGTATCGTTATCATCAAAGCCTGGGCCGTATCATTAACATCATCGACTGCTCCCGGAGGAGCAGCTCCATCCCTCCATCCACGAGGCATACTAAATAATGCCCCGATACATAATACGAAACCCCACAATATATGAAACCCCCAATATCCGCAGACCCGTATCAAGCTACCGTATACCACAAACAGATGATGCTCACCTTGATTTCATGTATTGCGGAGAAAGCTTCGCGCGTAGCGCGTATTTCGACAACAACAATTTTATACGAGGGAATACGGGTATACCTTGGCCTTACCGGGCCAGACGCTTGCATGCGGGTTGGGTTCTGGTGGGCACGCGTTTGGCCGCATGTTTCGCCGGCTCTGTTAAGATGTACTCGAGCGCCTCCGCTGCTACTAAAAAATTGTGCGCCCGCGATCACCTGCAAGACCTAAATAAACAAATTCGTGTGTCGGTTATCTGTTGTTTTGGGAATATATATATTTCAAAAAGAAGCAAATCAAACCCCGGACAGGAGGAGGCGTTCTTCTCAAACATGAAAAATCGATTCGACCAGTCTCCGTTCGGCAGGCAAAACGTTCAAATCCTCGGAGAGACGGGTGGTTTTTCGGTGTTCCTTCGATTAGCACCCTGTTTACTCCCGCGTGTGTGTCTGATAATCTTCGTCGCCTTGTTTGGCCGATGTTCAGGCACGCTGTTGTGCGTTGCTGCGGGGTTGTTTCAGTGCAAATATGAGTGGAAAGAACAATTATCGAGAACTAACTGAACTAATCAACGCAGTAATTATGTCTTGAAAACCAAACCCTGGCCAGGTTTCCAAAACACCGCGGTCAGCCGGTTTTTCTTTATCCGACGCCCATCTCTAGTTGGAAGCTCCGACTCATACGTGGATATCGCTGTGCCTTGTTTTCGTTGCTGTAGGGCAAGCCGCCCAATAGTATATGATGACTGGTTTGCCTGCCGCTCAACGCATTTGTTGCCTTGCTCAGAATCTGAACGCTGTTCCTCGGATAGCGGTGGCGGCACTGCTGTTTGCTTGGCCGTTGCCGTGGCGGTCTGTTCAATGTTGCTATTAATAGTATTACCTGAAGTTGGAGAGTGCTGCGCGTGTATGTATGCGTTTTTGTGCGTGTAGAATATATTTTGTACCGGTGCCCGATAATTCGGTAAGGTTCGGTGAGAACGCGATTTGGGTACCCGATAGCGTTCGGTAGGCCGACTCAAATACACATGAGTGCCGGTATACATTTCAGCCAGTTACTGGGGCGTGGAAGGGTATTTGTTCGGCACACCGTCGACACCGTATTGATGACACCGGTATGATTCGTAGCGAACACAATATCGGTGCCCGACCACGCGGTAAGTTCGTTTCGACACGAATGCTCGGTACCCGACACTTCGGTCAGTCGGATAAGCACACCGGGAATACCCTACGCTGGATATCGGTCTTACCGAACATACGAATACACCCTCGATACTGTTATTGGCTTCGCATATACACCGACGATGTTTAGGTTCCAGGCTTGGTCGTGCAAAATGATGGTTGTTTGTGTCGCCCCTACTCCTCATTGGTTGGTTCAGCAATATTTGAGCCCGAGTATACGGATATTTTCTCAACACAGTATGTATGCGTACGTCACGATGGCAAAGCTGGCATTTGCCCCGTCTCTTTCCAGTTTTGTTTTACGCCGGGGCTCGAGCCTTAGCTTGCCTTTCGCGAGAAGCCTTCCATCATTTGTTCTGCGTCAACTTGCGTCGACATGGGAAACAAAAAGTGCTACATCGCGTGTTGGCACTTACCAGTAGGTTTGCCTCACCCCCCCTACCCTTATTATATATAGGATGGGTTGGCGTCAGCTCGCACCGACACCGTGGAAAACATGCCGCTCACCACGTGAGCACGGCAACTAGGTTACCGTTGTGTTTTAATTTGGTTTTTCCTTCGTTTCTGGGCGATCGCCCACAGCTGGTCATCGGATTACATCATTTGTGCAAGGTAATAAACCTTTACTCCGCTCAGGAGAATGCATCGTATCACATAGCGCGTGTTTATGGTAAGGCACCCAAGAGGCAGTCACACAGTACTTCTATTGCCGTCTCTAAACGTGGCCACACCGGAAATTATTAGAACTCATAGAAGCTGTCATCCATATGGAAGTCCGCCTCACAAGTGATTCCTAGTGGAATGCAGCTCACCCCTCATGCGACTTGCCGCACATCACACGGCGTTTCGCGCTTGTTACAAACAATGTCTGCCTGGTCGGTGAAAACCCGACGTGCTCCGTCCCGGCATTGCTGGGATGCAAGGGTCTTCGGTCTTACGACCAGTACCATGCTTGAGATCAAAGATATATATCCTATCGAGTACACCCCACCGTCCACTCGAACACCACCCCCGCCCTGCTGTGCCTCCTCTACTTGATACACGCGCAGGACACCATGAGAGGCTTTAAATCGGTATTTATTCTACTTGCCGCGAGTGTGGGAATCATCACCGGCCATGTTGTCAACGTGAACCAGCACCAACACCACGAAAGGTGACGTTGAACGGCCATTCGTGTTGTTCATGTCGTGCTCACCGTGCCACGCTTGGAACATGCATTATATGTAGCAGTTATTCATGTTCACTTTGTCCTTTTTTTCAAATGCGTGTAACTCAACATGTCTGATTTTTTATCTCTATTAAATTTCACAAATGGTGGCAAAACGCCTACGTAATTTAATACACATTTCCAACAGTTCATCCATCTGGAAATTCTGAAGAACCGGTGGCAACGGTCCTCAGTGTTCACCGTGACAAGGAGATATCGTCTCCCGAAGCCGCAGCAGTTAGTAGTCTGACAGCATGTATAATCTCTATCGATGCTCAATTTTGTCATCAATGCCCACACGTGTTTGGCGTCACGTTCTACTGTGCTACAGCCGCGCCCTTTCGGCACGAAATGTGGCCGACGGCGTGGACCTATTCTATCGCCGCCTAGACCCGCAGCCAGGGCAGTGCTGCGGAATGTGCACGCATGTGAGAGACTAGTGACTGCCCTTTTAGGTGTTTTTTTTACGACGCAACTAGGCCACCCATGGACAACCTGTAATTGTATGCATCGTAGTGTGGACGGTTTACGCTATTGCTAAAAAGAAAGGAACGCATTCTACTATAGGAGAGGTAACCATTGTTTTGCCCCGAACAATTTCTGACTGACGGGGTTTTATTTATCGAATGTTTTCGGACACTCTTAGTTCTCTCATATTATGGTTTCGTAGTAATACCTGCGACAGGATCCGTTTATCTGATTGAATTTTCACAGTACGAAGCTTTTCTTACCATCTGTTTTTTGGGTGACATTATTTCTATCTGGTATACTATTCGTATACAGCACCTCGAGGGACGAGTGGCAAAAGATTTACAACTGGTTCTACCCCTACCCTCTGTCATTCTACGTTTCGCATCCCATTTCGCGAGTGACTTTTTGGTACTTGATAGGTTTCGACCCACCTAACAGGTGTTTCTGTATGCGGGGAAATAGGAGCAAATGCATTTACGGCTTGAATACAGTCACGGCCCACGACCTCAGATTGGTTACGCGCGGCATTGCGTTTACGCCGGTTTAGCATCGGTGACCTCTACCGAGAAAGCGCCAAAGAAACAGTCCCCACTCTGTACCTCGATACCTAATACAAGCAATACGTAACCGCGAGTGCAACCAATATAAGCAGTTCAGTCATCCGATATACTTGCAGAGTATTGAATTCGGAGATACTGCTAGTACTCGCAGCCTATGGTCTTAAACTTACTGCCAGCACTTGAGAACCCTGGTTGACCCCTCCCCGCTAAGCTACATTATCCAAATCCCACTCCTCGGGTTATATGCGAAGGGTTTTTGCAACACAAACGGTATAATAGTCAAAACAGGGCACAGATGCTTGAGGTTGATAGGTATACTGCGCATCGTTTAGTATTGATATTAGCTGGCGGAAAGCTCGCAGTACTTGCAGTACCGCAGTGCAGAGCCCCGAACTGTGTTTTCAAGTATAGACAGTATCTATAGTATCCGCAGCACGGACCTTCGATCTGCGAGCACTCCCCGTATCCATAGTGCATAAACCTGAAATACCGCACGCGAGTTCACGAAGTACGTCCAGTATCTTCTCTCGAAATCACTTTGCTTTACTCCCAGATACTTGTAAGTACATGTGTAACCTACGATCCAACCTGGAACACTTACCGACACGTGCCATCAAAAGGCGTGGCGCTGTTAGGCTCCCCTGTTTATGGCTGACGGGGGTCTTTCACCTCACGAATTTTGTTTTTACGACTGCCCCTAGCGGTATGAGTTATTTCTTCAAATTAGACAGGAGGAGTATTCGCAAAAAATACACGTCGGGCAACGTTTAAAGAACGTCGATGTGATATTCTGGTACGAAGGTACTATACAACCGCAACGACCCATTTCATCGAAAAGCTTGTGTACTCTTAAGTAAGACGACTTCATGATGCTAACATGCCGTGATTCTCAAACGCGTGTATTTCTTGACCCTCCAATCTCTCTATCCTCCGTCAGATCGACTTGAGCACGGTCGTTCTGCAGCTTCTCGTGGCTTTCGGCACTGCGAACGGTGGTCGGCTCAACCCGTTCGTTCCAGGAAATCCACGTGCCGCGATTCTTATCCGTATCACTCTTACCTACACCGACAACAACGCTTTGAACCCGACCGAGCAAATGATCCTCGTGTTCGACGTGATTGTTCAGCCCGAGGACTGGACTCAAACGCCCTGCAGCTTCCTTCAACGGGACTGCATCGTGTTCCGAAACGACGAGATCATCATGTTCGCTCCGTATAGAGTCGGTGGGTTCGCCATTGTAAGTCTGGAGTCCTTGAGTGTGTTCACCGCCCAATCAGACGTGGACATTATCAGCACCATCTGCGACGTCCGCTGCGAGGTCAACAGTAGCGAGTGCACAGAAGCCGAGATAGCAGTTGCGGGTGCCAATCTTAGTCCCGTGGGCTCTGGCACCCCGTTCGGAATCCCCGTCTTATCCACCTTCAACAACGGCTTTTGCATTCCGGTGGTAGTCGAAGACCCGCACGTGTCTGGCCTCCGCGGCCAGCGCTACGACTGGTTCGGTG